>ML109666.1:19978-65112 GCA_003697995.1 Taxidea taxus jeffersonii | reverse complement strand
ACATGATCTCCCTGATATGAGGAAGTGGAGATGCAACGGGGGTGGGAGTTAAGGTGGTAGGAAAAGTAAAAATGAAACAAGATGGGATCGGGAGGGAGACTAACCAAAAGAGACTCTTAATGTCATAAAACAAACTGAGGGGGGTGGGGGGAAGAGGGGTTGGGAGAGGGTGATGAGGTTACATTATATGTTTAAATAAAGCTTTAATAAAAAAAAAAAAAAAAGAAATGGGCAGAGGACATGGGCAGCCATTTCAGCAAAGATATCCAGATGGCCAAAAGGCACATGAAAAAATGTTCCACATCACTCGGCATCAGGGAAATACAAATCAAAACCGCAATGAGATAACACCTCACACCAGTCAGAATGGCTAAAATTAATAAGCCAGGAAATGACAGATGCTGGCGAGGATGCAGAGAAAGGGGAACCCTCCTGCACTGTTGGTGGGAATGCAAGCTGCTGCAACCACTCTGGAAAACAGCATGGAGGTTCCTCAAAAAGTTGAAAGTAGAGCTACCCTATGACCCAGCAATAGCATTCCTAGTTATTTACCCTAAAGATACAAACGTAGTGATCCGAAGGGGCACATGCAGCTAAATGGTTATAGCAGCAATGTCCAGAATAGCCAAACTATGGAAAGAACCTAGATGTCCATCAAGAGATGAATGGATAAAGAAGATATGGCATATATATACCATGGAATACTATGTAGCCATCAAAAGAAATGAAATTTTGCCATTTGTGTTGACATGGAAGGAACTAGAGGGTATTATGCTTAGCGAAATAAGCCAATCAGAGAAAGACAACTGTCATATGATCTCCCTGATATGAGGAATTGGAGATGCAATGTGGGGGGTTGGGGGGGTAGAAAAAGAATAAATGAAACAAGATGGGATCGGGAGGGAGACATACCATAAGAGACTCTTAATCTCCCCAAACAAACTGAAGGTTGCTGGGGGAGGGGGATCAGGAGTAGGTAGTAAGGTTGTGGACATGGGGGTGGGTATGTGCTATGGTGAGTGTTGTGAAGTGTGTAAACCTGGCGATTAACAGACCTGTACCTCTGGGGCTAATATACATTATATGTTTATAAAAAAATAAAAATATTATTAAAAAATTGCACTTTAGTATAAAGTAGATCATCAATACATATTGTGAAAATTCAAATCTTAGAGTATATTTAGAACATTGTGAACAGTCTATATGTGTAGGGAAAATACATAAATAACAGGACCTTTTATTTATTAGAGTTATATTTTAAAATTAGAATTAGTATATTTTATTTGATGCTCAAACTTTATAATAAATGTTAAGACAGCTATTTTCTCCATTCTGCAAAGTGCAGTTGTGAATTCTGTGTTATCTAGTGTTTTTTTCATATACTTTTATAGAATGTGAACTTAATTCCAGATATTCTATTCCTAAATCCAAAATTATCTTATTTAAATGTTGGATTAAAATACAAATGATTTTTTTAAAGATTTTGTTTATTTACTTGAGAGAGAGAGAGAAAGAGAGCAAGAGCAGGAGAGGAGAGAGGGTCAGAGGGAGAAGCAGACTCCCACTGAGCAGGGAGCCTGATGCAGGACTCTATCCCAGAACTCCAGGATCCTGACCTGAGCCGAAGGCATTTGCCCAATTAACTGAGCCACCCAGGCGCCCCTGAAGTACAAATGATTTTTATTTAACTATGTAAACATTTCCCATTTCTTCATAAAATGGAAAAGTGCCAGGAATGCAGAGCTCTTTGTTCTCACCCACTGTAAATAGCATACCTTTAGTGCATTAATTCTGTTGCCCCAGCCTACATTTGACTCCAAGTTGGTATCAGCAAATACTCACATGCCATTAGCTGGTTGAAAAGGAAAACTTAAAGAAAGCTTTATTTTTTTTTTTTATTTCTTATTTGAATTTACTGAGAGAAAGAAATACATTATCAAAGTAAAATCCTATCTAAATTCCAAGCTCTTAATTAAAATGAGCAGCCTTGATCTCCCTTAAATTATATCAATTCATACATTTTGCTTGTAATTTAAACAAATAATTGGAACTGTATTTCTGTTTATTCAATATGTAAGCAATCTGTATGGAGCAACATGGGTAATATGTAGAAGGTATGATGTTATATTGTTAAGAAGAATTATTATATGTTTATGGGTTGTACTTTTCACTTATCTTACTTTGTTTCAAAAGTATCATCACAACCACCTAAAACAAAAAAAAGGGGGAAGGGCTTTCAGCATTTGCCATTATTACTATACGAACGCAGAAGAAGTGAGAAGCCGGGGTAAAAAACTGCCCTCTTGGTTCTTTATGACTTTGGTTTCTTGTCTCTGGTAATATTATATAAAGCATTTTTATTTTTCTCACTGTGCAGAAAGGAACACTAAATAGAAACATGCCCGCTTCTAATCTGCAGTGTTCCTTAGCATCAAAATCTAAATATTCAGTTAAAGTTAATGTGGAAATGGGCTACTCAAGAAAGTATAGCGGCTAATGTGTTTTTAGAATGGTGTAAAAGCTATGTTTTATATATTGAATTATTAATGTGAATAATTATAGAAGTTGATGAGAATAGGATTACAAAGAGATTTAGTAGGTTAAATTAGCCCTTTTTTTCTTATTTAATTTAAAGATGGTATATTGTTTTCAAAATGTAATGACATTTTAATTCTTAAATTATACATGTTTTAAAAACCAAAACTTAAAACAAAACAAAAAAAAATGTATCTAATAAGTTAGAACTAGTCAAGCCCATAATAATTATGCTGTTAATCACAGCTAAGTTATCAAGAATATAGTTTGATTTTCATGAATGTATATGTGCACATTCTAATTCTGCACTTTAGAAAATGTCAAAACATTCTTCCAGATGATGGACCTTCAAATACTGAAGAACATAATTATATCCTCCATATACTTGCCTGTTTCATTCTAAGCATTCACATATCCTTGCATAATTACTTACATGTCATATAGTTTAGATACTGAATCTTTTATTTTCTTCACCTAAGTCTTGCTAGTTAATTAGGGTAACACTTACAATGGGTTATCTAGGATTGACTATGGTAACTCAAATGTGCTAGCCATCCAGAATACCCGGAAATTATTACTGTTTTTGACTCCTATACTATAATACCAGACACTGTTCACCATTTAACCTTCACTCACCACTTCAAATTGCAAAGAACCCTTACTTTACTAATAGTACTCCTCACATATGACTCCCTGCAAGGGGTAAATCCAAAATTAATTATAGTGGTCCCATTCAGTGGTGTGCTTAATAATCATCTCTGTAGACTGAAGGAGAAAGAGAATAGAGACGGAAGAGGATCCTGATTTGTAGTGATTATTTTGATGTGAATATCCCCACCATGGAGTATTCTAAGCTACTAACATGATATCACTGAATATGGAGTTAGAAAATGATGCCTACAATCAGTCTCATGATCTGGCTCATGCCATGAACCGGTGGATCTCATCTCTCGGTTGGGGCTGGTCCTACATGGGAACTTTGTTTTGATTTACATCTGAGTTTCAGCATTAGTTAATAAAATGTGAAGGTTCTCCTTAACTACCCTGCAATCCCACTCAACTTCCCAGAAATACCTAAACTGTTCCATGTTTACCCATCCTGATCATTATGAAGATAGAGACAGATTTACATTTAAAACGTGTATACTCATAATTATGTGGGCTTCCATAACTTAGATCTATTCACATTCAATTAATAGCTATGTATATTGTTCCATTAACATTATTTTTAAATTAACAATGCATCTTGAATATTGATAATTCTTCAATAATTGGCAATCTGATATTGAAAAAAATTATCTCTAAAAATTTGTTTGACTTCAAACATCTTATTTTTATTGTCCATAAATCTTAATTCATATTTACTTCCTATTTGCTATTGAGGGTCTTTATTTTTCAGTTAAGTTGTAAACAGGTTTGTTATATAAAGGATATAAGCCCTCCAATACATACAGCAAATGGCCTCCCACCCCTCCCCCCTGCCATTTATCTTTTTTAAAAAAGCTACAATCGTAAAAAAAAAAAAAAAAAAAAAAGCTACAATAGTTAAATGTTGCAATTTTTTTTTCTTCTTAGGTGTCTAGCTTTTATGGACCTGATTCTAACATGAAAGAAATGTTACACACTAGAATAATAAAAACAGTCACATGTATCCCCTAGCACTTTTATAAATAGGTATACTCCTAGGGTTTGGATAGTTACATAAAATCAACATTCTCACCCGGTGGTCTTTATTCAAGGAGGGGACAGGAAAGTATTGAGTGGTGGAGTGAGGCACAAACTTGAGGTAGCAATGGGGATATCTCCTGAGTTTGTACTTACTTCATTCTATCTTGAGTTGTCCTTTGCATCTAATGGTACCTCATAATACTGTATCAAGTTGGCTGCAACAAAAATGCTCTTTGTCATTCAAGTGTGTATAGCACCTAAGGACATTCAGAAATGTATAGGGGAGGATGGAGACAATGGAAATAAATTTCCTCTTCTTCATAGTTTTTGCACAAGCTTAATCTTGAATTGCATTTTTTGATGGAGACTCTCTAGTAGTATTTGCTTTTCCATGGGAAGGTGATTTCAAAAATAAGTCCCCTCCCTCTATCTATTTAAAGATGTTTTCATTGCTGTTTCTCCCACTTAGTCAGCATACACCATTTATTCTTAGTCTTAGAGCTTGGGAAAGAGGCTAAAACCCACTCTGCTAACCTCAGGCTGACTTTGTGCTTTTACTCCAAATTAAACCACCACATCTACTTATTGCACAAAGGCATAATGAGCGATGGCTGCTGCTTCTCCAATAACAATGCCATGGCTATACTATTGTAAAATAAAATTTCTACCTTTCTTTGCCTTCAGCTGTCCCCATTGTTTGAGTTTATTGATTCTTCTTCAGTTGTTCATACAAAGTGCTGTTTTGGCATAATGCCTAGTGATCAAGTTGCCATATTAACTCCTCAAATTCCCTCTCTTAGTTTATCTTCTTAACACATGCACCTAAAAATAAAGAAGAGGAAAAAGTAACTTCTCTGACTCTTTAGATACTATTCTACACCTTCTTTTGGCTTGGAGTAAAAATGTCCAGTGTGAAGTACTGCCATGAAAAAACAATCACATGCATCCTTAAAAAAAAAAAAAAAGGAAGAAAGAGACCATAGCTCTTTTAACTTCTTTTAGCAGAGTGTACCTTTTTAATGCCCTTCTAGTTTCATGAAGCTTGAGCCCTTCTTCTCACAGAATTAATGAATGTGATATTAAAAAAAAAAAAATTATAGGGGTACCTGGGTGGCTCAGTTGGTTAGGCATCCAACTTTTGATCTCAGCTCAGGTCTTGATCTCAGGGTTGTACATGCAAGTAAAAAATTACACAAGGGTGCTTATAATTTATATGTGTATGTTTTATTATCTTCAAATAAATATATTCATAAAATGCCTAAGGCAGAATGGATGGCTCTTGAATCATCTCCCATCTGTGCTTAAAATAATCTCTAAATTCTGAAAGAAATGCCCTTCTGCTCATCATGTATGTGCTTCTATTTTCATTTTGAATAAAATCTCTTCCAATAGGCCTTTTTGACTGATTCACTGAACTATTTATACTTAGTACTGATGACATACAGAATCAGCATTGTCAAAAGAACATAATACTTTTTGAGCACGTACTCCTTGTCAGACATATCTCTAAGCACTGGATCATACATGTAGGATGGACATATGTCATGGACTCTCATACTACTCATACTCTCATACTAATAGGTGCATAGGTCATGAGCTTTCATACTACTTGGAGCTATATGTTCTTGTTAAAGCTTATATAATCTTAAAATTTAACTTTTTTTCTATAGGAATATCTATCTTCCCTAAAGAAATCCTATGACTTCCCATTCTTTTTAGATGTTACAAAAGGCACCAGAGAGACTGGGGTCCCCAGGGTTGAAGCAGCATCTATTCTTCTTAATTTCCTAACACCTACTATAGTGCTTAATATATAGATAAGCATTCAATAAATGTTAGAAACACAGGTTTGCTTGTATTCTATAAATGCTCCCTCCCTCAGCCACATAAAAGAACAATGTGTAAGGAATGTATTTGGAGATCTAAATAAAGCTTCAGTGGTTTGCAGCAGGAAAATGTGATCAAGCTGTAAACAGGCTCATGAAGATGTGATGTGATGGTGTTGTAAAATGAAAGATCAAAACAGGAGTGAAGTCAGTAGCCAAAGAGATCAAACCAAAGAATTAGGAACACAGAAAGCCAACCAAATGAGCTTATTAGTGTTTTGAGGCTATAAGAACTGGAAGAAAAATACTGATTCAGACTTAGCAGCAGAATTAGGTCCTGAAAGAGAATTAAACCCAGGGGAATCATAAATGTTAGCCTGTGCTTGGTGTTACCTATATTAATCCTGATACATCTGCCTCTCATTCTTCCATTAGAACTCAAATAGAATAAACTAATTTGAGGATACTTAATTATAATGTGGTATTTACATTTCAAATTTCTTCCAGAGTTCAAGGAACTCCATGGGAAGACAGTGTTTGATTCTCCAGTTCACTGCTGCATCTTACTACACAGAGCTAGCCTAGAAACAAACTTGAGATGACACTGTAGGAAGAATGAGAAGTAACTAAGGGAAAGCTGAAAGAAGTAGAGAAGTAAAGATTTGCTGTTCTTCAATCTCTGCCAACAAAAAGGAGCTGGGCTCTATTTTTTGCAACTTTCATGTCATCTTTTTCTGCCCTTGTGCAGAACACACCGTGTTAGTTTACTTATAACTGTACTATTCCCTTGATATGAGAACCAGGTATACCAAAGAACAACAGTTCAAATAAGGACATTGCTGAAATTTTCTTTCTGCCTCCAGCTCTAAAAAGCAATTAATGTTCTTAAAGCTTCTAGTAGACTCTGCTGAAAGCCATGGTGTCAATTTCAAAAGAAGGAAAAATAAACCTGCTAATAACTTTGCATGTACTAAGCTATCCAGAAGTAGAAACTATCAATGGAAATTCTTTACATTATTTTTAAACATAACACCAGGGGTAAATATGTAACAAATATGTTACAGAACATACAACATAGGTATAGTTAAGAATATAGAGCACAGCAATACCTGGATAATTCAGTCCGTTAAGCATCTGCCCTCAGCTCAGCTCATGATCCCAGGGTCTTGGGATCCAGTCCCTATTTGGTCTCCTTGCTCAGCAGGGGGGCTGCTTCTCCCTCTGCCTGCTTGAGGCTCCCCCCTGCTTGTGCACTCGCTCTCTCTCTCTCTATGACAAATAAATAAATAAAATATTTTTAAAAAAGAATGCGGAGCACACAGAATTTCTCTATAACATCCTATGTTTTCTTTGTGTGTGGTTTTCATTTCTTTTTTTTTCTTTATTTTTTATTAACACATAATGTGTTATATGTTATATAATATATCACAGGGGTACAGATCTGTGATTTATCTTTTCCTGTATTTAATAAGCTAATAATTACCTTAGATATTGCATATCTTGTTTGCATTTTTCCTTAAAGGAGCCCAAAATGAAGATATCTAAGCATATATTGATAAAAAAAATCATTTTTTTAACATTAGAAGTATATGAATATAAATAATAAAACTAGATATTGTCATACTAAACAAACAAGTAATTTAAATATATCCAGGTGCTTTAATTACAGATTCAAAAGCATCAAACAAATATGCCTTATATTCACATGCAATAATCCTAATTTATATTGCTGAAATTCTTACCTAAAATGTGTTAGGCAAGATAGTTAATCACAACTGGTCCTCTTTACCTCAGTCCACACATGGAAAAAGTGAAGCATTTTTGTGCCAGAATATCTCAAAGACTTTTTCCAGCTCTATAGTTATGGTGTTCACCTTTCACTGTCTTTATTTCAGTTTTCTAATATGTTAGGGTGCAATAGTGCAGAAGAGCTTATCTTATAGAAGTATAAAAAGGGCAATAAGACTTAGCTCTGTCATTTATAGATCTGTGGAATTGGATCATTCCTTAAACTTTATATGCCTAATTGGAAAACATGGAATTAATAGAACACCTATTCCTTATGTTAATGAATTAAAGAATATATTCAAATTACTTAACAGAATGGCTACCATTATGTGTAGGATATGTGTTAATTATAGAGTTACTATGAAATTTAGGGGCTTCATAATGGAAGCCAAATCAGGAGAAAACTGCCAGAAGATATTAATGTTTGTGAGTTTCAAATTCGCAGTAACTTAATGTTCTACACATTCCAAATTAAAATTTTTAAATAATCATTCACTTTATATCAACTATAGAAACAAAAGGTTCATAAACTTACAGACCGATAGATACTACTGAACACATACAAGCACAAACACTTACATGCTTATACATTGACACCTGGGGGAAGAAACGAAAGGAAAAAAAAAATCAAGGCAAATATATAGTAACAAATATGAAAATAAAAACATGCCAAATTCACTTCAGAGAAAGGTTTAATATATTAGTAACAAATGGAACAAGCACCTAGCAGAAACATTCCTAAAGAAAAAGAAAGAGAAGCAGTTCAATGAAAGCAGGTCAGAGCAAAAGATAAAAAGGCGTTCACCTCAAAAATATATTAAATATGAAAATTAAGACAACACTGAATAGCCAAAGTAATGAAAAAGAAAGCAAAGCTAGAGGTATTACAATTCTGGAATTTAAGTTATAAAGCTGTAGTAATCAAAACAGCATAAAAACACTGGCACAGAAACAGACACACAGATCAATAGAACAGAATACAAAACCCAAAAATAGACCTACAACTATACGGTTAACTTAATCTTTGTTAAGCAGGAAAGAATATCCAGTGGAAAAAAGTCTCTTCAACAAATGGTGCTGGGAAAACTGGACAGCAACATGCAAAAGAATGAATATGGACCACTTTTGAACACCATACTGCAAACATAAACTCAATATGGATGAAAGACCTAATGTGAGACAGGATTCTTAAGAGAAGAACCTCTTTGACATTGGCTATACCAACTTCTTATCAGATATATCTCCTCAGGCAAGGGAACTAAAAGCAAAAATGAACTATTAGGACTTCATCAAGATAAAAAGCTTCCAAACAACAAAGGTAACCACCAACCAAACTAAAAGGCAACCTTCAAAATGGGAGGAGACACTTGCAAATGACATATCTGATATAGGATTAGTATCCAAAATATATAAAGAACTTATTAAACTCAAAACCCCCCTAAAAAAATAACCCAGTCAAGAAATGGACAGAAGACATAAACAGACATTTCTACAAAGAAGACATACAGATGGCTAACAGACATGTGAAAAGATATTCAATATCACTCATCATCAGGGAAATACAAATCAAACCACAATGAGACACCACCTCACACCTATCAGAATGGCTAAAATTAACAACACAGGTGTTGGTGAGGATGCAGAGAAAGGGGAAAACTTGGGGCGCCTGGGTGGCTCAGTGGGTTAAAGACTCTGCCTTCAGCTCAGGTCATGATGCCAGGGTCCTGGGATCGAGCCCACATCAGGCTCTCTGCTCAGTGGGGAGCCTGCTTCCTCCTCTCTCTCTCTGCCTGCCTTTCTGCCTACTCTCTCTCTGTCAAATAAATAAAATCTTAAAAAAAAAAAAAAAGAAAGAAAGAAAGGGAGAACTTTTACACTGTAGGTGGGAATGTAAACTGGTTCAGCCACTCTGGAAAAACAGTATGGAGGTTTCTCAATAAGTTAAAAACGGAACTACCTTGGGGCACCTGGGTGGCTCAGTGCATTCAAGCCTCTGCCTTTGGCTCAGGTCATGATCCTGGGGTCCTGGGATCGAGCCCCACATCGGGCTCTCTGCTCAGGGAGAGCCTGCTTCCTGTCTCTCTGCCTGCCTCTGCCTACTTGTGATCTCTGTCAAATAAATAAATAAAATCTTTAAACAAAAACAAACAAACAAACAAAAAAACAGAACTACCCTAGGACCCAGCAATTGCACTACTATGTATTTACCAAAAGGTTACAAAAATACTGACTCAAAGGGGCACATGAACCCCCAAAACCTATAGCAGCAGCAGCATTATAGCAGTAGTCTATAGCAGCCAAATTATCTTAAGAGCCCAAACATCCAGTGACTGATGAACAGATAAAGAAGAGGTGGTACACACACACACACACACACACACACACACAAAATGGAATATTAGCCATAAAAAGAATGAAATCTTGCCATTTGCAATGACATGGATGGAGCTAGAGTTTATTATACTAAATGAGATAGGTAGTCAAGAGAAAGACAAATACCATATGATTTCACTCATGTATGGAATTTAAGAAATGAAATATGAACATAGGGAAAAGGGAAAAAAAGAAAGGCAAACCATAAAACAGACTCTTGCCTATAGAGAACAACCTGAGGGTTGATGGAGGGGAGGTAGGCAAGGGATGGGCTAACTGGGTGATAAGTATTAAGAAGGGCACTTGTGATGAGCACTGGGTGTTGTATGTAAGTGATGAATCACTAAGTTCTACTTCTGAATCCAGTATCACACTATATGTCAACTAAATAGAATTTTAAAAAGGACAACACTTAGATTCTACTTGTACATTTCAAATTGAAATAGAACATAAAGTTATAATAGTATGCTACTTAGCATGAACATAGAGGCAAAAAAATGATGATCAAAGATTATAAAACCATGTATAGCTTAACCTTAACATAGATATAAACAAATTTAAAGTAATACATAAAATCCCAAGTAAGGTGTGTAGTTGAATTTTGTACCAGTAATACTCATTTTATAACTCCTAAAATAAATTTTGATAATTTTCATGTTAAATATGATACTTAACTCTGAATCTGGGAATAGAACTAGATAGATAATCTGTGTATTCCCATTAGGCAAATCTGGGTGAATATTTGATAAGCATCAAAAGTTCTAAAAAATCATGCTTCATCTTTTACTCAGAAATTCTACTTCTAGTAAGGTATTACAAAATTATTATCATCTTCATAACACCTAATAATTGTTGAATTGTGTCATATTCTAGTTACTATGCTTAAGCGATATTAACTCACCCAATCCTCACAACTCAATGAGACAACAAATTTTTTACCTACATTTTCAGTTAAGGAAACTGGGGTACAGAGAGATTAAACAACACACCCCAAGCCATTTAGCTTGAAAGAGGCTGACCTATTTCCACAACCTGTATTTTATCCCCTATATCATGTAATTATGTCCAACAAGAAACTATTCCATTATTTTTTAAATTCTCATCCTCACTGGGGAATACATTAATGTCATTAAAAAGTCTTACAAAGACTATTTCATGGCATGGCAAAATAAAGATTGTAAAATGAAGGATCAAATTTAAAATATCATAGAATTCTGACTCCATTTCTGAGGGGTGGGCAGAAGAAATAGAAAATGAATAATAATATTCATGTCTGTGAGTTATAGGTTATTTTACTTTTTGTTCTTTTTGCTTATATATTTTTTTTCTTTTTTAAATATATTATTTATTTATTTGAGAGAGAGAAAAGAGCGAGAGCATGAGCAGAGGGAAGGGGAGAGGGAGAGGGATGAGCCGACTCCCTGCTGAGCAGGGAGCTTCTGGTGGGGCTTGATCCCAGGACCCCAAGATCATGACCCAAGCCAAAGGCAGACACTTAACCAACTAAAACACCCCTGCTTATATTCTCTTAACATTTTCTACAATGAACCTCTTTGTTACTGTAATATAAAAATATGTTTACTTGTTTGTTCTTATACTGGTCCCTTCGGAAGGCTTTGAGGAACTGAACAAATCAGTTGTATCTGAAAGGTTTATTTATTTTGGCTGAAGCTTTTTCAGTGAGTGGGAGGTAGACCCTTGGTTGTTTCCACAACAGGTAGATAAGGAAAAATCCATTATTTTAAGTAAGATTCACATGACCAAAATTATCATCTTAACTTTTACCTCATTTTGTTTGGTTTTGTGTCTGTTTTGTTTCTAAAGTGTGAGTTTCACATTTTTAGAAAAGTGACTTATATTGAAGCTTCCATAAATTATCCAAAAGTACCTTAGAATATGAATATTTGCATAGGATTTCAATAAGCCAAGATTCAAGATTGACTAAAGTTACTTAAAAACCTGAAACACACTGAATACTTCTTTCATCCATATTTCAAACAATCAACATCCAAATTCCTGCTTTGATATTCTCAGATTTTAATTTCTTTTATTTTCCTGCCCAATAGGTCAGTTTTGAGTTTGTTTTTAATACCAAATGGTGAACAAAATTTCTTTCATTTACATATCAAAGACCTCAAATAAACATAAATGTTTCACCTATTATAACTATTTAAAGGCCATGAAAGGAGTGCTGATACTAAAGAATTCTAATTGTGACTATAAACTCTTTGTGATGTATTCATTGAAAAGCAAGAGGGGTACTACAAAGCTTCTTAAAACAAACTAAGCAAAAGTTCAATATAACTGGGAATGGAGTAGATTTTTTAACACATGCTACGGTTCCTTCTAACATTTTCCTCTCACCCAAGTGCTGTCAGAGAGACAAGTAAAATACAAGCCTCCAAATATACAGTTTGTTATGAAGAACTCATTCTGAGTCAGAAGAAATGAAGTCCAATGAAAGTACTGTCAAAAGACTTCACCATTTTAAGTGTAATTGAAATAGGCAGTTTTCTACTAAAAGAGGCAGTTTGTCCCAACTCTGATGTTGGGCTATCTACAATTCTATTTATTAGCACATTGTTTCAAGTGAATTAGACTCATCATTAATTACTTATGGTATTTCTTGTCTTCTGTAGGCTGCAGGTATATAAGAAATGTGAATTCTAGAGCAGATGATTAAATGTAGACTATTATGTGATACACCCAGAAACTCTGATTCAGTAGGTCTGATACAAGATGTTCAAAGAAAATACTTCAAAGTAGTTCAGAAAGCACAGGTTTGAGACCCCAAGAACCTAAACTGACTTAATAGCAAATGTGACTTTGACCTAGTTACTTAATCTTTTTAATCTCAGATTTCTCATTTTTAAATGGATATAATGATAGTGCCTATTTCACCTGGTAGTTATGAAGATTAACTAAAGAACTATATGATAATCACCTAAAGAGAGATAATCTTCCACATTATAGCATAATTACTCAAAAATGTATTATCTTTATACATATTATTGTTATTCATGAGTAAAATACTTCTATATAGTAAAATCTTTTTCATTCACTTTTTAAAGTTTTGACTCTATTTTGATTTGCATTATTCTAAATTCAAGGTTAAATTCTGATTCAGTAATGATGAAAAAGGATTATATTTTATGTTATTTTACTATGTGTAATTCTCATTTAACTTGGAAATGCTAGTTTCCAACCCCATAATAAATTTCAGTTTTGTCTTGATGTGCAATAAAAAGTTTTATACAAGGATAGCTATGCTATGAGTTTTCTTCTACCTAGAAAACGGGCATTTTAATTTAGCAAAATAAATAAATAAAACTAAGAAAATCTGATTATCTGAAAGACAATCCTGAGGAAACAAAGTATTAGGCAAACACTAATATGAGACTTATAAGAAAGAATAGAAGCATGAATTTAAAAATAGCAAGCATAATAAAGTAGCACTGCATTGAATATAGTGGATATTATAAACTTTATTATAAATCAAAGGCTAGCTTTATAATGTTGCCTAGTAAAGATATGTCTTAAATGATAGAGGTATGAAGTCTATAAAATGAAGGCAGAATTGCAGCAGATCAAAATGGCAAAGAGAAAAATCATCATCCTGAACCATAACTAGTTATGATTTCTCATTATACAAATGTGCCTTGAATTTCCCCATTACCGGAAGGTTATTACACCCAATAACTACTGACCTCTAGGTCACAAATTAAAATCAACCAGATCTACAACTCCATTTAAATTATAATGTACCTCTCATTTCCTGGAAGAATCTCATCATGGAGATCATAATTGCAAACTGACCACCATACACATTAGAAGTACTGGATTTATTTTAAATTAAAAAGTAGCATCTAGTATATTCCATCAACATAATAGGAGGTTGTTTACAACACATTTAAAAGAATTAAGTTTGAGCATCTACTTACCTACTCTTAAAAGCATATAAGATACATATTTAAATTAATAACACAGATGTCTTTTCAGATGAATGTGTATAGACAAGTATTGTAACAAATGCAATTCACCTTTATTCTCTTGACACAGATTCCTAATTAAAATTTAGTAATTATAATCTACTTTCCATAAAATCTGTCTCTGGCCAAAAGGAAATAAAAAGACCAACACAAATTTTATTAAATAATCATAAAAATGAGGCCTTATAATGTCTCTACTTACTAATGAAATTCTATGTGATTCACTTTTTAGTAATGACTTATCATTTTAAACCCAAAATAGTTACTTCTCATAACTAACCAAATAAAGCAATGAGAATCAGAGTAATACTCTAGAAACATAATTTCCATGTAGGATATTACAGAGTCCAAAAAGTAAAAAGAGCTGCCTGCTTTATAAGAGTTCCACAAAAAAAAATCCAAGCAGGGTTATCATCTGTTGCTGAATGAAGTATCTTCAAAACAGAGACCTTTTATCTATTACACTTTTAGCCTAGGCCTCACAGCCCATATGTCAGGTAATATTTTTTAGCATAAATCCATCCTGTCAGAATGTAAATTAACTGGGTTTTACCATAATCCTAGGGGGAATATAAATTAATGATTTTGCCAACCTCAATCTAACCCAGGCTATTTTTTAAAATTATCATTTATTTGAGATAGGGAGATAGCACAAGCAGGGAAAGTTGCAAAAACAGGTTCCCCATTGAGCAGGGAGACCCCACACAGGATCCAATCCTATGACCTGAGCTGAAGGTAGATGCTTAATCGACTGAGCACCCCTTACATGAAAGATTAAGGGAAAAAACACCGCATGCTAAGATTACTATGTAATATTATATATTACATGTTCTTAAAAGTTTTAAATTCTTCATTTTAAACAAATTTTTTGGAAAATGCATTCCTTCTGTTATGATTACTTTGGTAAAATAGCCCTATTCCTTAAATATAAACTACTATCATTATAGCTCAGTCTTAGTCACTCCTTATTTGTGAGGCACACAATTAAAAAGTGTTAATATTTTCAGTTTGATTCACTGTAATTTTCTCTTTACTATTGAGTCTCATTTACAGGCATTTAAACATACTGTATTTTTTCCACTCAGTTTCCATATATATATATAGATACCCATATATATGATATACATATATATATCATATATATGATATACATATATATCATATATATGATATATATCACATATATGATATAGCATCATATGTATATCATGTATATGATATATTTACATATATAATATATACATATATAATATACATATATAACATATTTACATATATAATATATACATATATAATATACATATATAACATATATATATAACCCATATATATGTATACTGTATATATGGGTATCTATATATATATGGGTATCATATATATATGTATATATAGAGAGAGGGTATCATATATATATATGATATCTTTTTAAAGCCCTGATCAACCCTCTGCCCCTGCAAATATGATTCTATGCATTCTGTCCTTTCCATTTTAACTTCTTGATAATGTTGTATATTGGGATAGAATTAACTTAAAAAATTGACTTTGAGAAAAAGTGGAATCAAAACCTTAAGTGCCATCAGTACTATATTACTACCTCTTTTCTGCTTTTCTGTTTGTATGATGACTTCTCTTCTACAGCTGTCTTCCTTTATCCATACAAGATCTGCTTCTAAGGTCATCCACTCACACATCTTATAAAAACAGAAAGGAGTATCTTTTTCCCAGCTCTAGTTTTAACTGTGATTACCATCATTTGAGTCACAGCCCTTCTCCTTTTACCAATAACTGTCACCAAGGGAAAGGAGTATTACGATTGGTCTAGTTTAGGTCAAGTGCACACTTTTGTGCTAGAAGAGTAAGGGAAAGGAGACTGGAAAGACTAAAAAGATAGTATTTACTGCACTATCCTTCAAGCTTTCTCTTTCCTACACATTTTCCATGACAATTTTTCTTCTTTAAATATCATCACTAAATTAGTAATCTCAAATCTTTATTACTAGCTCAGATTTCACTATTAAGCCTCAAATCAATATTTAAATGACTCGTGTATCTTGACCAGGAAGTTCCCACCACCATGACGACCAATTATCAGTCTTATCAGTAAGACTGCTTGCTCTCTGAAAGCTAGAGCCACCTCTAGCACATCATCATATTGTATTCAGCATCTTGTATAATCCGAGGCATGTAACACATATCCAATGAATGAATGAAAAAATACAAACTTATAGTTTTATTCTAAGATAATCTTTGTGAAAATTTAAGATGGGGTCATCAGATATATTGTAAAATATGTTGCATGCACTTTAAATCTTCATTTTGTTTCTTCTTGAAAGCTGCTTCACTGTGATAAATAAAGGCCAGGTTATATTGTATGAGAGAAAGAGAACTTAAAAGAATGATGTCTAGCAGATCATTAATGTGTTCTAGTGTTGTTTCTCCAAATCATCAGCCAATTATGTATTTCCACATTACATTTTCCCTTGCTCCACCAATGAATCACAAGGAACATATTTTATTCCTTCTATATATCTCATCAAAGGGGAGAAATTTTAAGTAATATTATAACTAAAATATTGATTTGGGGCTATAAAAACTTAGAAACATATAAATGGCAGAAATGTGGCTTCAAATAGTTAAATTCAGTGAAAGATTATGTAAAACAATTACCAGTACAGGAGCAAAATTTATGACAAGCCAGTACACTTAAAAAAAAAAAAAAAAGCAGACTATAAAAATGTCAATCTCCAGCCAAGAATGCAAGCTCAAGCTCTGGTCAAGAATTTCTGAATTTGGTTATGTCCCTGTCCAACAATATGTGACCTTGTGCAAATATCTTACCTGTTTTGGTCTCACCATCCTTTGGTTGTATAATAAGGGTTTGGTGGATAGTCTCTAAAGTCTATTCTATATTGAGATGTCTCTAATTTCCTCTATCTGCATTCAAACTCTATACCCAGGAGATAGCATATTTATGGTTAAATAATATGCTATGGTTAAGCAAGTTTCCCCCGTTCTGAAATCCTCATATACGAAACAAAATAAAACAAAACAAAAAACACTTCTCATTATCGCATTTGAAACCCAAACAAATATGTATATGTATATATACATGTGTGTATACATATACATAAAAAGGGCATATACATACATATACATATACATATGTATATGTATATGTATACATACATATATATACATATACATATGTATATGTATATGTATATGTATGTATATGCCCTTTTTATCCATGAAAACACTAAAGGATTAAAAAGATTAGTAAATTGACCAAATATATGTTGACAAGGGATAAAGAAGCCAGAAACTCATGTCTCTGATGCCAAGCAAGTATTCTTTTCATTCCAACTCATTACATAATCACGTCTATTTCCAAGGACTCTAGTTTTTAATGTATAATTTAACAATTTTTACCCCGGAATGATCTGTGGAGTTTGTCAAATATGAACGATCAGCCTGGTTCCTACATTTGGCTGGCTATGAACAATGAATGATGCCCTAACAACTACAAAGGAATTAGAAAATGTGTCTACCACCTGGCACTAAAAAAATATAGTTGAAAAGATTAGAACACATGTATACTGGAGTGGTTTTAAAACATGATTGCAATTTCTTTGATACCCTTCCCAGTCATACGTGGAGTCTAATTCTCTCCCCTTGAATACTGGCTAGTCTTGATGACACATTCTCTAACAAAATATTGAAGAAGTGACACCATTGCTTCTAAAATTGTAAAAGCTTCTACCTGGCTTTCTTTCCTGGAATCTTGTTCTTAAAATCCACCTGTCATGCTGTAAGAAAGTCCGGGACACATGCAGAGGACATGTGGAAGTGTCCTGGCTGACAATCCCACAAGGTCCCAGTTGATGGTCAGCACAAAATGCCAGACTATAAAAGTGAAGACACTTTCTAGATAACTCTAGCTCTAGCTACCAACTGACTTAAACTTCATGAGAACCCAACTGAGAATTGCCTAGTTAAACCAAATCATCCCCAAATCATGAGATTTCAGAGTATGTTATGTAACAAAAGATAACTGAAACATACACATTTTATCTAAAATTAGATTTATTTTTCTCTCAATCACAAGAACAAGCAGACAGATATTAAGACTAATACTCACCTTCCCCTATAACTTTATGTTGCATATAGCTTATACAGTGATGCAAAAAGAACTCCTGTAATTAAGAATTTAGACACTGAAATCAGATATGTTTGGGGTATAGTTCTTTTTATTTTATTTTATTTATTTATTTGACAGAGAGAAAGATCATAGGCAGGCAGAGGGCGGAGGGGGAAGCAGGGTCCCTGCTAAGCAGAGAGATCAATGCAGGGCTCAATCCCAGGACCCTAAGACCATGACCTGAGCCAAAGGCAGAGGCTTATCCCACTGAGCCACCCAGGTGCCCCATCTTGGGGTATAGTTCTAACTCAGGTATAACTCATTGTGTGATCCTGGAAAAATTACATAATCAAATACTCAATTACTTAATCTTCAAAATTTACAAAATGCCAGAACTCAATTGTTAGTTTTTCTAAAATTATAATTAATATTAGTCATACAAAATATCTGACACAATTACTAAATCTGTTAACTTGTTAACTTATTGATTAGAGAACTCAGAGTGTATTAACTTTGATTCCATCCTTAGCACTTTAGCTCCATATACAGGCCTGCCCTCATTCTCTTATTGTCCAAAGGCCAGCTATAGATCATTCTGCCAAAAAACCACTGACCTTCCTTTCAGGAGATTTTTAAACCTAACAAGAATGTGTACAAATGGAAGAATTAACTATATGCATCAAACTTAACTTGGTTTTCACCATAGCCAGTTTACTGGGAGGTCAACTTTACAAAAGAATTTGGGTTTATTCCAAGACTAAAAAAGCAATGCATTTAATAATACAAAGATGATGATTATAATGATGACAAAGTACATTAAAATGCTATTTTGTCACTAAGCAAATTTTTTTTTCACACTTACCAAATGCTTGATACAATGTATATAATAAAACATCCATTTGGAAGAATTATTTTTTTTTAATTTTATTTATTTATTTGACAGAGAGAGAGAGAGAGATCACAAGTAGACAGAGGCAGGGGGTGGGGTGCGGAAGCAGGCTCCCTGCTGAGCAGAGAGCTTGATGTGGTGCTTGATCCCAGGACCCTGAAATCATGACCTGAGCCTAAGGCAGAGGCTTAACTCAGTGAGCACTCAGGTGCCCTGAAAGAATTAATATTACAGATCAAGTCTGGAACTAGTTTTACTTTCTAATAATCAATTTGAGAAAAAAAAAGTAAGAAAGTTCTGAACAAATTTAAATATTTTCACATTTTTTTTCTCAAAAATCTTAATATAATGGGCAAACCCTCTTAATGAAGAACTTTATGACTTATGAAGCTCATGTCATGAACATACAAAACTCTTACCATATTTTCTTTACTGAAGGAACATTCTAGCCTATGAGAATTGAATTTGACAGTTTTATTAAAAATGAGAAAATTTAGGGATGAATTTTTCCTGGCTTATTCAAATTTATTACCTTGCACTTATAGGTTTAGTAGCTTTTAAGAATGAAATAATGGAGATATTTATAAAAATTCATATTTGCTATTCTTCAATTTTTAAAAACATATTTTAAATACCTATTTATACCTGTTCAAGAGTAGGAGGAAATAATTTTCTACCTCAAATATGGTATAGGCAAAGGTATGATTTAAATCCTTCTTAAAACAGATCTGCAAAAACAAATGTTCATGAAAGCAAGAGGTTAAGTTTGCTGTTCATAGTCTGAATAAAAAATATTCAAGGAGTTTATCCTCAGGTAACTGAATTGCACACACAAATACTCCTCTTATCCCATGGATTTTCTAACAGGTAAGGTAGGCCCACTGACTCCATGGTGTTCATCAAAAATAACAAGTAATCTACGCTACTAACTAAAAATCATTTGGTAGCTTGGATATGCATGGCATCTTTCAAAGGCAGAGGAACTAAATAAATTCGAATAGATCCTAAATTACTCTTTTTCTCTTGAGGAATTGGGAAAAGGTAAAGAAAAAGTCTCTTATCAATTATGTTGCAAATGCCTGGCTTATATACAGTGGTTATTTAATAGTAGTAAATTTTGGAAAACATACTTTTCTGAATACTTTCAGTGTTTCCATTGATTCCTTTGAGCTACTATTTCTTATCTTATACTTAGGATCATTGCTTTTTTTTTTTTTTTCCATAAGACTCAACACACTCAAAGTTTCCTTTCGCTTATTTCATGTCTCTGATTACATGATCTATTAATATTTAACAAAACTTATGTATAATTAAGGTTATACATTATATTCATGTAGTACTTTTAATCATCTACCATTTGGATTATAAATTCCATGAGAGTGACATTTCAACTTTTTCTTTTCTTTTTAACTTTCTATAAGAATTTAAGCATTTTGTTTCCAATGGGAGGATGAAAATCAGTTGTGAAGTATAGAAGAAGATCTGCAGCAAAGAGAGAACATCGAGTATTTAAGTGACTCTAATCCACAGATATAAATCAAGTATGTGGATTTGGGAGGTTATGACAAGTTCAAACTGAAATCTGGACAGGTCATGGAGTATGCAAATAGATTAAGGTCAATCTAGCAAGGATGCTAGATTGAATGCAGAGAGTAGTAAAGTGCATTCTGATAAATTAGGTAAACACAGCCCATATTCCATAATAAAAGATAAACTTAGAACACATTCTAGAATATATGATCTCAGGATAGATTTCATCTCACAATGAGTGGAATGTTTTTTATACTACAAAAAGAAACATTATAACACCTGGTATGGCTGATTTTGGATTCCTTACTTGTTTGCGAATAGAATTATATTTTTTTCATCAAATTACATGTTTTTCATTTGCAATAACCTCCTAGCAGAACATCTCACACACATTAAGCATGTCTACCTTCTGGCTTGCACTGCATTAGAAAAGGGAAAATATTTTCCAAAATCATTTCTTTACATTTAATGCAAATTTCTTAGGTAGAGCCTAGGGATATTTAAGTAAATCTTTCATGAATTCACTTATTCAGGAAGTATTTATTTAATTCTTAAATCATTCTGTTATTAGTGCTCTGAAGATACTGAAATGAACAAAAGGTCAAAGGTTCCTGTTCTTTGAGGTTAACCACATAATTGGAATATACAGAGAAGTGGGGGGGGGGACAAGTGACAGGCAGGAAGATGGCAGAAGAATAGGGGACCCTCATTTCATCTGGTCCCTTAAATTCAGCTAGGTATCTATTATATCATTCTGAACAAATGTGAATTCAACCTAAGCTCGAAGAAAAGAATTGCTGCAATTCTAAACTAGAAAAGTGAACACTTTTTTGCAAGGTAGGAGGTGTGGAGAAGTGAATTTGAGGGGATATATCATATGATAAACCATGAGGGGGGTGGGGAAGGGAGAACGTATCTATAGGCTGGCTACCAGAAAGTGATATACAACAGAGTACAAAAATTGGAACTTTTAGAAGTCTGCTCTGATGAGAGACTTCCCTGCCTGAAAAGTTCTCAGGTGGTGTGGGGCAGAATCCTAGGTAGTGCAGTGATAATCTCAGGATCCCTGAGGTCACAGAAATAATGGAAGAATGGGAGTGTCTGAGTGGTACAGAGTTCCTAAGCAATGGAGTGGGGGAAGTAAGCTATGGCCATAAACTCAAAACCGTGGCAGAATCAGGTGCCTACTCTCCAAGCAGGGGCCCAGCAAGCAGCAGAACCTTGGGGAAACCTCTTCCTTCCCCTGAGAGGACTGGTGTGTGTGTGCACTACAAGAGTCTGCAGAGTTTAGTGCAAACAAAAGTGACTGACTGCTTTTCCCTGAGAGGGCACTGAAGAATGGGGGATGGAAACATTCAGTGCTGGTGTTGGAGATCAGGGTACTGCCATCTTTATTCCCCCCTCCCCTAAAGCAGCCCAGAAAGCCTTTAGGGAATAAAAGCCTTACATAGCAAGAAACCCCAAGCAGCTTATACTGAACCCAGCCTTGAAACTCTGCTCTGGCAAAGAAACCTGAGAATCAGTGCAAAAGGCACCTCCCCCAAGGAGACCAGCAGGAACATCAGGCTAATACCAAGTTTACAAATCTCCTGCGCTAAAGTAAAATAGTATATAGAATTCAAGGTTTTTTCTCATGATTCTTTAGTCTTTCAGTTTATTTCTTTTTCTTTTTTCTTTTCAACTGGTTTATTATTTTATCAATGCCTTTTAAGTCTTTTTAAAATTTTTCATTTTTACATTTACATTTTATAGATATAGTCTTCATTTTTTTGTTTCTTTTCACTTTATTCTATTTTATTTTTGAATGTATATAAGTTTTTCCTTCTTTACAAGTTTCGGACTTAGTGTCTTCTAACAGATGAAAATACACCCAGGACCAAGTATAACACCCTATTTTATATACTGGTGAGATTATATTCTTTCTGTTTTTTTTTTTTTTTCTTTTGGTTTCTATTATCTTCGGATTTGTCTAGTGTGTATTTCACTGGGGTTGGGTTGGTATTTTTTATTTTGCATTCTCATTCATTTATGCTTCTTTGGACAAAATGACTAGAAAGAGAAATTCATAACAAAAGAAAGAACCAGAGAGAATATTCTCTGCCATAGATTTAATCAATACAGATATAAGTAAACTATCAGGCCTAGAATTCAGAATAACAGTTATAAAGACACTAGCTAGGCTTGAAAAAAGCACAAAAAGACAGTAGAGAATGCCTTGATGAAGAAATAAAAGAACTAAAATCTAATGAGGCCAAAATTAAAAATGCCTTAATTGAGATGCAAGTTAAAATAGATGCTCTAATGGCTAGGGTAAATAAGGCATAAGAGAGAGTCAGTGATACAGAAGACAAATGATGGAAAGTAAGGAAGCTCAGGAAAGAGAGGAAAAACAACTAATGATCATGAGGGTAGGCTTCAAGAAATCAGCTATACCATAAACCAAAACAATATTAGAATTATTGGGATCCCACAGAAAGAAGAAAGAGAGACAGAGAGACAGAAGGTTAATTTGAGAAAATCATAGTTGAGAACATCCCTAGTCTGGGGAAGGAAACAGGCATTCAAGTCCAAGGGGCACAGAGAATACCTCTCAAAATCAATAAAAATACATCAATGGCCAGACACATAATATCAAAACTTGCAAATTTTAGAGATAAAGGGAAAATCCTGAAAGCAGCTCGAGGCAAGGGGTTCCTTAAACTACAAGGGTAGAAACATTAGACTGGCAGCAGACATATCCACAGAGACCTGGCAGGCCAGAAAGTGTTGCCATTATGTATTCAGAATAATAAATGAGAAAAACATGCAACCAAGAATACTTTATCCAGCAAGAATGTCCTTCAGGAAGGAAGGAAAGGTAAAGAACTTCCAGAACAAACAGAAACTAAAAGAATTTCTGATCACTAAACCAGCCCTGCAAGAAATAATAAAGGGGATCCTGTACGTAAAGTGAGAGCGTAAAAGTAACAGAACAGAAAGAAACAGGATCAATATATAGAAACAGGGACTTTACAGATAATACGGTGGCACTAAATTCATATCCTTCAATAGTTATTCTGAATGTAAATGTGCTAAATGTTCTAATCAAAAGACACAGGGTATCAGATTGGATAAAAAAGCAAGACCCATCAATATGCTGTCTACAAAAGACTCATTTTAGACCCAAGCCACTGCAAGACTGAAAGTGGGAGGGTGGAGAACCATTTATCATGCTAAAGAACAGCTAGAATAGCAATCCTTATATCAGACAAATTGGATTTTAAAACAAAGACTGTGGGAAGGGATGAAGAGGGACACTATATCATACTTAAAGTGTCTCTCCAGCAAGATCTAACAATTAAAATTGCCTGGGAGCATAATTGGGAGCAGCCAATTATATAAACCAATTAATAACAAAATGAAGTAAACACACTGATAATAATACAATAATATTACGAGACTTTAACACCCCACTCAAAGCAATGGACGGGTCCTCTAAGCAGAAGATCAACAAGGAAACAAGAGCTTTGACACAACAGACCAGAAGGACTACACAGATATATACAGAGAATTCCATCCTAAAGCAACAGAATACACATTCTTCTTGAGTGCACATGGAACATTCTCCTGGATAGGACACATACTGGATCACAAATCAGGTCTCAACTGGTACCAAAAGATTGGGATTATACCCCACAAATTTTCAGACTGCAATGCTTTGAAACTTAAACAAAATCAAAAGAGGAAATTTGGAAGGAACTCAAATACTTGGAGGTTAAAAAGCACCCTACTAAAGAATAATGGGTCAGCCAGTAAGTTAAAGAACTTTAAAAATTAATGGAAACAAATGAAAATGAAAACACAACTGCTCAAAGCCTTTAGGATGCAGCAAAGGTGGTCCTAAGAGGGAAGTTTACATAGCAGCACAAGCCTTTCTCAAGAAATTAGAAAAGTCTCAAATACACAAACTAACCTTGAACCTAAAGGAGCTGGAGAAAGAAGAGCAAATAAAGCCTAAACCAAATAGGAGATGAGAAATAATAAAGATTGAGCAGAAATCAATGAAATATAAACTATAAGAAGAGTAGATCAGATCAACAAAACTAGAAGCTGGTTCTTTGAAAGAATATTTTAAAAATATTAATAAATATAATAACAAATAATAATAACCCCCTAGCCAGACTTCTCAAAAACAAAATAGAAAGCACCCAAATTAATAAAACCATGAATGAAAGAGGAAAGATCATGATCAACACCAAAGAAATAGACAATTTTAAAGAATATATTATGAGCAACTATATGCCAACAAATTAGGCAATCTGGAAGAAATGGATGCATTCCTAGAGATGTATAAACTACCAAAACTGAAACAGGAAGAAATACAAAACCTGAGCAGACCCTAACTAACAAGGAAACTGAAGCAGTAATCAAAAATCTCCCAACAAACAAGAGTCCAGGGCTGGATGGCTTCTTAGGGGAACTCTACCAAACATTTAAAGAACTAATACCTATTCTTCTAAAGCTATTTCAAAATAATATAGAAATGGAAGGAAAACTTCCAAATTGTTCTATAAGATGAGCATTACCTTATCAGACAAAGACCACACCAAAAAGAATCACAGGCCAATTCCCTGATGAACATGGATGCCAAAATTCTCACCCAGATACTAGCCAATAGGATCCAACAGTACATTAAAAGGATTATTCACCACAACCAAGTGGGCTATATTCCTGGGTTGCAAGTGTGATTCAACATTTGCAAATCAATCAGTGTAACACATCACATTAATAAAACAAAGGACAAAACCATATGATACAGAAAAAGCATTTGAAAAAAATACAGCATCCTTTCTTGATCAAAACCCTCCACAATGTAGGGATAGAGGAACTATATCTCAGTATCATAAAAGCCATATATGAAAAGCCCATAGTGAATATAATTCTCAATGGGAAAAAACAGTGCTTTCCCCCTAAGGTCAGAAACTTGACAGGAATGCCCACTCTCACCACTTTTGTTTGACACAGTACTAGAAGTTCTAGCCTCAGAAATCAGACAACAAAAAGAAATAAAAGGCATTGAAACTGACAAAGAAGTCGAATGCTCACTCTTCACAATGGACATGATATTTTATGTGGAAAACCCAAAAGACTCCACCTCAAAGTTGCTAGAACTCATACAGGAATTAAGCAACATGGTAAGATATAAAATCAATGCACAGAAATCAGTTGTATTTCTGTACTTTAAAGAGGCAGAAGAAAAAGAAATTAAGGAATCCATCTCATTTACAATTTCAACAAAAACATTATGGTATCTAGGAATAAACCCAACCAAAGAGGTAAAGGATCTATACTCTAAAAACTTTAGAACACTTACGAAAGAAATTGAGGAAGACACAAAGAAATGGAAAGACATTTCATGCTCATGGATTGGAAAAACAAAGATTGTTAAAATATCTATGCTATCCAGAAAAATCTACATATTCAATGCAATCCCTATCAAAATAACATCAACATTTTCACAGAGCTTGACAAATAATCCTAAAATGTGTATGGAATCAGAAAAGACCACAAATAGCCAGAGGAATATTGAAAAAAGAAACCAAAGCTGGTGTCATCATAATCTCAGGGTTCAAGTCAAGTCATCAAGACAGAATGTTACTGGCACAAAAATAGACACATAAATCAATGGAATGAAGAGAGAACCCAAAAATGGACCCTCAACTGTATAGTCAACTAATCTCCAGTAAAGCAGGAAAGAATATCCTATGGAAAAAGAACAGTCTCTTCAACAAATGGTGTTGGGAAAATTGGACAGCCACATGTAGAATGAAGCTCAACCATTTTCTAATACCATACACAAAGATAAGCTCAAAATTGATGAAAGACCCAAATGTGAGACAGGAATCCACCAAAATCCTAGAAAAAGAAGACAAGTGGCAACCTCTATGAACTCAACTGCAGCAAGTTCTTGCTAGATACATCTCTTCCTCTACATCCGTCTTGTCTCTTAAATTTCACATACTGTATTTATCTTTCTCTGACTCATTTCACTCAGCATAATACTCTCTAGCTCCACCTACATCATTGCAAATGGCAAAATTTCATCCTTTTTGATGGCTGAATGATAATCCCTGTATACATGTATGTGTATATATGTGTGTTTGTATGTATATATGTGTGTGTATGTGTGCATGTGTATACACACATCTTCTTTATACATTTATTTAAAACACAAAAGAAAGTCTAAACTAAGTCTTTGCTACTCTGATACACTGTGTGGATTGAAGTCTTGGCACTCTAATGCATTAGTTACACACATTTGGAAAAGCTACTTATTTTTCTGAGAATATTATATATTTCTCAGAACATACTCTACTGAAAAAGAGAATACAAGTAATATATTGAAAGAAATTTTTGTGGTTTGATTTAAAGGAGATACTACATATAAGTTATTTATCAAAGCCTATTGACAAAAATGCTAATATTCAGCAATACCCATGTTCTTTGTCTTTAATCTAAAAATAATTCTAAACTATAATTTCTAACAACTAGCATATTGGTGAGATCATGTGACCCTATTCTGGGTAAAGCAATGGGGAAATTTTATATATACATGAAATATTTTTAATTATATTTATAGCTCCAAAATTTTGCATAAAATATCCCATGGGCAATATCCAACTTGTTTGATTTATGGGCTAAATACATTTGAAAAGCAAGTGAATGGACTAGAAATGTAGAGTATGATTGGCTGCAATAGTTACAGCTACTTGAGGCTTGCAATCACAAATGCAAAGTGAGATCATTCAGTGTAGGTGCAATTTGTTTTTTATCTTCTTATGTTTTTGTTTTTTATTAAAGATTTTATTTATCTGAGAGAGAGATAGCATGAACAGGCAGGAGCAAGGGGAAAGGGAGGGGACAAGGGGAGAGAGAGTAGTAGACTCCCTGCTGATCAAGGAGCCAGACATGGGGCTCTATTCCCAGACCCTGGGATCAAGACCTGAGCCAAAGGCAGACACTCAACAGACTGAGCCACCCAAGTATCGTGTTTTATTTAATTTTTAAAGTAACCATATTCAGCTGAACCGGTGCAGAGAGATGAATTTAAACAAGGCTATGGTTTTGCCAAGAGTTTACACAAATAAAGAAAGAAGATATGGAATTGACTGAGTATACAAAGAACTGATTATATTGACTAAACATAAATTAAGAAGGCATCAGGGAAACCTATTACATGAGGGAAATCCAAAAGTTGGTAGGATAATGCATCTGACGACTCAACATGGTTGAAAGATTTTTGAGATCAGAATACAAGAGAAAATGAGCTAGGAAAAAAAATAAGATGTAATGGTCAGAGGTTAGAAGCATGAAATCCACTCTATGGATGTTTTGCACTTATTTGTATCAACAACATTGTAAATATGATTATGAGTATGAGATGCTGAGATAGAATATAAGATAGTATCTTTAAAGAGGATTTCAAGGAGAGGATTGTCTATAATGCTGGAAAATCACCATCATGACTGTAGAAATTGCAACAAAGTAAGATTTTTATCATTGGGAATAATAGTGAGCTACAGAGTAAAAGCTATGAAGACTCAGAGTTGTCATAGTAAAACATTAAAAATAAATGTTTTTTCCTTGTCAATTAGAGACATCTCTAGAACCTTGAGGAAAAGGTGGAGTATTATACAGAAATATGGAATTTTAAAAGTTAATATCACTTTGTTTTAGTTTGCTTTGGTTTTGCTTTATAACTAGGCTTTTGAATATCAAAATGAAAGGTACTGAGGAAAGAGAAACATCAAGTGTATACTTCAAATAGATTAATGAACAGTGGTAGTAAAAAGAGACTGCATGGGGGCAGCTGGACAAAAGTATGGAGAGAGTAGGTTGGGGAAAGAAGCAAGGTAATAGTATTGCTGGATAGCCATAGAGAGAGACAACTGAGTCAAGTGGAAGCCAAGCCAACACCTGCATACTATAATCCTATATCATGTGACAGTTTCCCAAAATGCCCATGTTGAGGAACCTTGTTCACATGTCATTAAATATGTCAAAGAGTTACCAGCCCCTCCTCTGTGGGTCTTCCTGCAGAGGGACCATATCCTGAGACACTGGAGTTTTGAGTATCTATCTGAAATTTAACTGTGATTACCTTCCTTGCTAAAGGCCAATGAGTCTCCCCACCCCAAAATAGAAATACAGTCCTTAATCCCCAAAGGTATAGAGATATTACAGGGAAATTTTCAGTATAGGTACTTGGGCAGGGCTAGGAAATGCTCCACCCCCATAACACCTGTTTCTAATATCTTCTGACTCTTGATGCAATAAGACTCATTTTGTCAAAATTAGGCCACGTGACCTAATAATAATTTAATCACTCAGGAGACTGAGGAAAGAATCAGAAAAAATGCCAATCTGCATTCAGTGAATTTGATAAATCATAACAGTCAAGAAAAGAAATATTAAACAGAATTAGGCTTTAAAAAGATAATTTTTTTAAGTTCTAAAGGAAAAAAAGACATTGTCCTATAGCCAAACTCAAGAAAGACTGTGATTATCAAAAATAAAATGTTGGGGCACCTGGGTGGCTCAGTGGGTTAAGCCGCTGCCTTTGGCTCAGGTCATGATCTCTGGGTCCTGGGATGGAGCCCCGCATTGGGCTCTCTGCTCAGCAGGGAGCCTGCTTCCTCCTCTCTCTCTGCCTGCTTCTCTGCCTACTTGTGATCTCTGTCTATCAAGTAAATAAAAAAAATAAAATTTAAAAAAAAGATAAAAATGTTGACACTGATAACTTGGCCAGAAAATTAAGGCAACACATCTATAGACAGTAATGCAGCTATACATGGAGTTCTTCATTAGTGGGTTTATATCTTTATAAAACATTTTTTTAAAGATTTTATTTATCTTATTTAAGAGACAGATATCACAAGTAGGCAGAGGCAGGCACAGAGAGAGGAAGGGAAGCAGGTTCCCTGCTGAGCAAAGAGGCCGATGCGGGGCTCGATCCCAGGACCCTGGGATCATGACTTGAGCCAAAAGTGGAGGCTTTAACCCACTGAGCCACCCAGGCGCCCCTTTATAAAACATTCTTAAAAGATGGAAAAAGAGAGTTAAGTAAAATACCAAAAAATTGTATTAAACTAGAATAACACCATCTGGTAGGCTAAAGAACAGAATAAACTGATCTTTGAGAAACAAAAACAATAAAATAATTATGTGGGACAAGAACATAAAAGAAAACAAAAAGAGACTGAGATAAGGTAAATAAAGAATATTATGTCTTTTTTGCTTTGTTTTTCCCTACTGAAAAATTGTCTGTAAATGGCAGGTTTCTATCCATCTGTAATACTGTGGAAAGATTATTTTAAATTAGAATGCATAACATCTAAGAACACAATCAGTTTGGAAGCATTTTTTATATGTACCCATTCCATTTTCATGGTCATTATTTTGGCTCAGACAGTGGTCATCTACTTCATAGCAACAGAAATCAAGGGGAATTTCTTTCTTTTCTCCATATTCTACAATACATTCCACAAATAGCATTTCTTTACTGACACAAGAAATCTTTATAAATAAACACAGATATTTAATATTCCACACATGGGACATATGCTAATTTCCTCACGAAGCAAAATGAAAACTAGCATTCCTTTCTACATGTACAGTATAAGTTGTTAATTGTCTTTGGCAAGTACTTCTTTCAAAGGTCCCCCAAAGGTTTAGCTTTTTAAATTGCTTCACTCTTTTTCAATCTATATTATTTAATGAGGAAACTACCTTTTGGTTTCCTATCATTTTCCACCCAAATTTATTATTCAGAGCTTGTAGAAAGTACTATTTCTGTTAGTAAAGTAATATTTTCAGCATAGTATCTTTTCAAAGCAGATAATTTATATAACTGCCCTTTATTATGAATTGTTTTGTCAACTCCAGGAATGCTTCAGAGTTATTTGTCAGTATGAAGACCCTGAAAATTTTTAGAAAAATTTTGAAATGAACAAAATACACAGGTCTCAGAGAACAAACACAGCTATTCAGATTATTAGCTCAAAGGAAAATCTTGGAAAAGTAAAGTAGATTTACTACCATGCTCTCATTACTAGTTAGATTGAGAATGTAACTTCTATCAACTAATTATGAAAATAACTATTAAGATTAATTTGTAGGTACATTCTTTGAAATATAAAAATTTGATGACAAAAGAAGTAAGCATTAATTAACCACTCAATAGCAACAATGAATTCTGGAACACTGAAAATAAATTTTAAAAATAAATAAAAATAAAAATAAAATAAAATACACCCATTTTCCTGATATGACTAAATAAACTTAAACAATGAGGGATATATTAAAAGATTAGATAAATGCATCATTTCATCTTCTGCAAATATTTTATTATGAAAGCAGTATAATTATTGTCTGCTAACAACCATATTCTTTTCTTAATCACTTGTCTTGTTCTTAAAAATTAAAGTTTGTGATGGTTGTCAATAAACTGCAACTCAACAAAAGTGACATTATAGCTGACTCTTTTATCACCTCAAAAGCTATTATGATTCATAAGCATACATTTCTTATTATTTAGCTTTATACTGGAAGAGGACAACCAATACACTGAAAAAGTAGATGAGTGACAAATTATGCATTCTTCCTGAACTATTACTACCAACTAACCAAGTTTCTCAAAGTTGAGAAAAGATTAACGCAAATGGGCATTAAGAAAAAAAAGTTATTATACTTGTCCCATCTAGTTCTTCTTGTAACCACATATAACATAGTCATCATCTAAAGTTTGAAAGAGAATTAAATGTAATTAAATATTTTAAGTTGTCAAGTTTGCAACCTATTTGAGATTTAGATTCAAAATATGTTTCAATAGAAGACATTCAATATATATTTATTTACCTATAAAACTGATAGTTTTCTGTTCCAACAATGTATATTTTACTATGTTATTGGAAACAATGCTTTTGATTATTATAATGATAAAGATGATGGTGTATTATTCAGCTGTTTCAACTTTTTCTCTATACAAATTCTTGTTAACAGAAGTTGCAAAACTATACTGCTGTTCAAGTAAAAAAAGTTTTCATTCAGAATTGCCTTAATATTGGAAAGAGGATACAAGTCTGTAAATGACAGATTATTATTTTTAATCTTTTTTATTCTTTAAGTAACATCTATATCCAATGTGGGGCTCAAACTCACAACCCAAGATCGAGTCACATGCTCTACCTACTGAGCCACCTAGGCACCTGTTTATTTATTTATGTTTTTTAATTTTGAAACTTGTTGTTTTGCTGTTGTATCAAACCTGAATACAAGAGAAAAATAATAGTTTTAGAGGTGTAGCAAGCAAAATGAAGAAGAAACTCCCAGGAAAATGGAGGTTGATGCAATAGCTTCGTAAATACAGTATATGTTTGTCATTTTTATAATTTTACTTAGTACTTTTGACATATAATTTCTATAGTATTAAAATAAAAACTGGAGTTCTGCTTAAAGATATTAAACACTGACAGAAAATACTAAGCAGTTATATTATTTATTCTTGTTAGGTTTATTTTCCTAAGACTTAAACTTCAGATTTATTAGGCATCAAATCCTTTTCTGTAGCATTCAGGGCTGTGTAACCTGTTTTCCAGCATTTCAATTAAAGTACATTTGCCGTTATTTGTTATCTGGATGCAGTTTCCCTCTATGCAGATTGGAAGCAAAAACGTAGCTTCATGTAAAAAATATATTATGGTTTACTTCTTCAAACACAGCCATAGCAGGCTGAAGATCTGAAAAGGAAGTATATTACATACGAGGATGTTGAGCTGTGTTCTCCAGTGAGGTCTAAAAGTTCATACAATTTTATGATTGCTATTCTACTAGTGCCCTTTGACCTTCATATATAATTTCATGATCTTTTCATTAACCACTTAATCTCTTTTATTTTCTTTTGATATGCAGAGTTTTTTATATTAATGTGAATGATAAAACCAGAGGAATTATGCTTTGGTAATAATAACAGTGAATGAATATAATTTTATTTTTTAAAAGTACATTGTTGGTTAACAGTAATAGTTATTATTCATTGAATACTATGTGCTGGTTACTTTAATAAACACTATACACATCATCTCATTGTCCTTTCCAGCAGACATATTTCCCATTTATAGATGGAACTAAGACTGAAATTAAGTGATGCTACAGGGTAGGCAAAGAAGCTAAGATCTGAATATCAGTTTGCCTAAGACAAAAATCTATATTTTGCCACGCAATTTTCACTGTATTTTTCTCTCCTTTTTAGTAGTCTTTTATTTTGCTATTAATAAACACATGCAATTGAAATGTAAGCATTGATACTGGAAGTGACTGGCTTGTATTATTTATAAAAGAATATAATTAAAATTGAGAAAATTTAAGTTCTCAAACTTTTAGGTAAGTTCAGTAAAGCCAAATTTCTTTTCATTAGCTTTTAAAAACAAAATCAACCTATATTCCAACCTAAATACCTCTTAAAAGTATATTGCTAAAACATTTCCAGCATGTACAAAAAGGAAGATGAAGCAGTATAAATTACAGGCACACAGTGATTATTCCAAAATCCTAGTGCTGAAAAACGAAGCCTAATACCAGTTAAGCTGTCACTAAATCAGAATTATAAGTATAGTCAGGTAAAATTCTTATAATTGCAAATAATTTTCAGAGTTTGGAAAACAATTTCCTGGGCAGATGTTTTTAAATTGTCCTAAATGTTCCTGTCTCTGTCAAGTGATGAACATTATCTCTAGTTTATGCAACAACATATTAATCATTTCCAGTCTTTCAAGATGACTACCTGGTAACATTAACATACAAATATAGAGTGATCACTACATTATTATGAATTCCTTTCACTTGACACACTTGAAAAAATCAAATTAGTCTCTGTTACTTGGTATGGTGCATTGTTCAAAAAGTGAATTTATCATTAAATCACTGGCCTTGAAAATTAAGTATTAATTGAAATTTGACTATTAGAAAATTATCTCAGAGGAACATCATTTAACATGTAATTCTCTTAAATTGTGACATTATAAATGAGGTTACTGGGCCAAAGCTTGTTTATGCCAATGGCATAAGTTAGTCATTTCTATTTCTGAGAGCAGTGAATGCTTATCAACCCTCCCTTGTCAAATTTTATTTTAAATTATCTTTCAACCAACTGTAAGCTATTTAAGAGAATTATCCAGCCTATGACTTCTCTGTACCTTTATTTTTGTCTATTTCTATAGTTTTTTTCCTCTGTAGTGACCAAAATTCCAAACTCTATAGACTATGGATAGGGTGCCTGGGTGGCTCAGTGGGTTAAGCCTCTGCCTTCAGCTTAGGTCATGATATCAGGGTCCTGGGGTTGAGCCCAGCATCCATCGGGCTCTCTGCTCAGTGGGGAGCCTGCTTCCCCCCTTCTCTCTGCCTGCCTCTTTGCCTACTTGTGATCTCTCTCTCTCTCTCTCTCTGTAAAATAAATAAATACAATCTTAAAAAAAAGAAAATGGAAAAAAAATACATTATTCAGTTTTGTTAATTATACCTAGTCCTAATAAAAAGTTTATGTCAAAGATTATTGATAATTCTGAAACATAAGACTAGAAACTTGTAAATTTAATTTATTCTGGTTATTTGTGTACCAGCATAATAAAAGACTGTGTGGTGATATCTTGAATTAGAAAGGTAGTTAATCCAGAGGAATAAATACTAGTTAATTAAGAAGGAATGATAAAAAATCTTAAAATCTTAAAACCATTCTCTATGAAATAATTTGCTTATCATCATAAACTTCAAAAAATCAAACATAGATATCTAGAAGGTACTCTATGTAAACATTTTTATAAAATATATTTTTTCCAAGTAAGTTCAAAAATAACGAGACCTAAATATTTCCAAAGGAATCTCAGTTCCTCCTAAGAAGCAAAAATTAATTCTGTTGAATCTTCAATTGTTTTGTTTGCTGGAAAAAACAAATTTAATTGTTCTAAAAATAAATAAATTCTACCTGTAAATGAAATATCAAGACTGGTAATTACCTGAATAGTTTACACATTTTCTGATTTTCAGTTTTAAAACATGCACTTACGCATACACACACACACACACACACACACACACACTCCAATAAATTCCACCCCTCCAGTCTCAAATCTGTCTTTAGTTGCTACTATTCCTTCATATACCACATCTGTCATCAAATCCTACTGACTTTAATTTTGAAATATATTAAGCTTTTCTTATCACTACCATCTCATGACTCTGGTCTAAACAGTTATCATTTCTTGCCTGGATTACTATAATATTTTAAAAGATAGTTTTCCTATTTCCAAATTTAAATCTAAGGATCTTAGAACTCACCACTCCATCCTAACAAGTAAAAAGCTAAACACATTGAAAAATCAACAACTCTTCTTGGATCCATAAGAGAGGGGAGGACCTGGGGAAAACCATAGCATTAAATGGTCTCCTTGGTCTTTACTCAAAGGAGTTGAAAACTCATGTCCATACAAAACCTGTACAGGTCTGTTTCCAACATCTTTGTTCATATTACCAAGATGTCCTTCAGTAGGCGAATGTATAAACTGCAGTACATTTGGAAATGGAATACTATTCAGTGGTAAAAAGAAATGATCAAACCATAAAAAGATATGGAGGAACCTTAAATTCAAATTGGTAAGAGAAATAATCATCCTGAAAATGCTATATACTATATGATTCCAACAATATGACATCTTTTAAAGATTTTATGTATTTGCGAAAGAGAGAAAGAGAGAGCACAGTGGGGGGGGGGGGGGGAGGCAGAGTCTCTGCTGAGTAGGGAGCCCAGTGCAGGGCTCAATCCTAGGACCCTGAGATCATGACCTGAGCCAGAGACAGATGCTTAACCAACTGAGCCACCCGGGTGCCCCAATGACATTTTGAAAAAGGCAAAACAATGAAGACTATAAAAAGATCAGTGGGTATCAGAGTTTAGTGGGAAAAAGAAGTAAATTTGCGGAACACAGAGAATTTTTAGGATGATGTAACTACTCTGCATGATACTGTAATGATGACTACATATCAATATATATTTGTCCAAACTCATAGAATGTAAAACATCAAGTGTGAACCATAATGTCAATTATGGGCTTTTGGTGATTATATCAATGTACGTTCACCAATTACAACAAATGCACCACTCTGGTGGTGCCCCACTACTCTTGTGGGGCAGGGAATATTTGGGAAATATCTGTACCTTAATTTTGCTGTGGAGTTAGAATTCTTGCAGAAAAATAAAGTCTTCAAAACAAACAAAGATTTTTTTCCTGTTTCTATACTTACAGGAATCAATACATTCTCTAAGCAGAAACTAAAAGGTTCTTTTTAAAATGAAAATAAGATCATGATAAATTTTGTAACTCAAAACCCAATAATGTAGTGATATATTATTAAATTAAAAGCTAAAACTGATAGCATACCTTAATAGGTGATCTGTGCCTCCCCATTCCCCAACTCTCTGATCTCATCTCCTCTCTGATTCTAGTCCTTCAACTCACTCTGCTCCAGCCATGTTGGTCTGGTGGCTATTCCAGGAATGTACCAGGTGTGCTCCCACCATAAGGTCCTGACATTTGTCTTTGCCTCTGCTGGGAAATGCTTGTGTCAAATACATAAAAGGTGTATTATTTACCTCTTCCAAATATTTGCTCAAGTATCACTTTCTCACTTTTTAAAACTGCTTTATCACATAGCCCATATCCCTTTTGCCCCTTTATTTTTATCTTCTCTTGTAAGACCTATTAAGGCACTATATAAATCTGTGGTCATTATTACATCTTCTTCCTAATATAATGTAACCCTTGGTTTTTTTTATACTCCTGTATACAGCCCTGGAAAAGTACCTGTCTCCTAAGGGGCACACAATGGATATTTGTTGAATAAAATATCACTAACAGATGAAAATATTATTAAAAGAAAACATAATCAAGGTATCAAAAGTAAACAAAATGACTTAGGAAAAGATTTAGATATATGTATTCATGTTAAATCTGTAATGATTTTTTGAGGATCAGTAGAGATAAAGGAGCATGGTAAACACAAAACATGGGATATAAAAGACCTGAGTCCTCTCAAAAAACATACCTCCTTGAAATAATACCAATATTACTTTATTCCTTTTGTGTGATACAGCAATGCAGGAAATAATGCAATTAGTATATAAAATAGTGTACCAATTAAAAAAGATATAGAAACATGTTTTAAAAATTCCAATTTGCCCATAAGATCCTCAAAAAAGTATCTACCTAGAAATATATTCATAGACATACAACTATAACCTGTACCTGGGTAGTAAACTATGTAACACTGGAGGACAACTTGTCCTTCCAAATGAAGAATATGAAAAGGAATTAAACTTGGAAAAAAATAATTCCCTATGCTTACAGAGAATCAAAAATATTATGACTTCTTTATACTTACAATGAAACTGACTAAGGCTTTGAGCCTCCATTCATGCTGAAAATGAGAAACAAATCTGCCAACCCAAAGTAGCTCTGTTATTTATGGAGGATTTAAGCTTTTTGAGCAATTAATTCAGGTTTCTTCTCGAGATTTTCTCCTTTCTCCTTCTCCTCTTCCCAAGTGTAATCTAATTTATGTGTTGGACTAAGAATGCTGCAGTGGGTTTTATATCTAACCCAATAATAAGAACCTGATGAGTCAGCTGGTCTTTGGTGGTCTACAGTCTATGTCGGTATGATTGAATGTACAAATTTCACTGGACTTATGGCATTTATTTGTCCTATCATGGATACTGGCCACCAGATTGTTATCTCCTAGATCCTCAAACAAAGTTAATGTCTTTTTGTGAGTTTTCCCTCAAAGGTAACACAGAACTTTAGCTCAGGAGCATCAAGTTCTGCAACAGAACATAGCAGAGGTTTCCTTAACGCTTGACAACTGAGTTTTTAGAATGCATCTTCATTTATTTTATCTTGAATGTGTACACAAGGTGTTCTGGATCAGATACAGATTTCTTATTATTTATCTTATAGTAAATAATAAACAAATTGACACTCCTTGGCTCAGGCTTTATCCTCCTGTAACATGATGAAAACTAGGCCAAATGTACCAGAGAAGTAACTCAGTAGTCAAAGGTAACAGCTGGAAAACAATGGACTTTTTTCTGTGTACCTAATGGAAAAAGAGAGAGCTGTCTCCTCATCTGCCAAAAGAATGGGGGAGGAGAATGTGTTTCTTTGGGGTGGATGGAACAGATCCTGGGTTCTCAGTCTAATATTCTAGAATATAAATACTTCTTTCCAAGGCCCAAATAAACCCCTGATATCCGTGGCTTTTATAAGCAAGGATGTCTTTTATCTTTCCAACACATTGGTCCAGGCTTAAGCATTTAGCTTTCTTGTGTCAGAGCAATTAACTAGACAAATTACTATATCTGTTTCTCACGGTATTTAAAGAGTAAGATGTTCTTGGGGAAGTGAAAGCAAATATCTCTTATTTTTATGTTGTACACATTTCCATGGCTTAGAAAGCCAGGACTTTTTTTTTTTTTTTTTTAACAGAAGCACTGAGATATGTGTAAAGTTTTATTTCACTACATTGACTCAGCCATTTCTTCCAAAGTGATACCTGCTCCAGGTGAGGCTGCTGTAGGAGATGTATGACAGGAAGTGAAGGGTAAGACCCACTGCTCTCAAATTCCCATAAAACATATCCATGGCTCACTGTGTGTTGGGCAAGTCCCTTTCCAGTACCAAGTCCCTTTCTAGCACCAAGCAAAGATTCCAGCTACAGTTTTACTCTCTTGCTTTCTAGTCTTTCAGCAGATGAAAACTGAGTTCCTTTGGGGCAGAAATTAGCTTGTACACATATGCATCCTTTAACTCCTTTATTTATTATATAAACTATTTATTTTTATTATTTTGGCTATGATTTATGGAATGTCCAAGCACCATATTCTCTAAAAAGCCAAGTTTCTGCATTTGAAAGCCGTGGTGTTCAAACTTTCAGTCATTAGTATGGGCTTAAAAATATGACTATTAAGGAAAAAGGTGAGGACTAATTATCATCTAAACATTGTATTCAACCTAACTTTAAAACTCTGTTTAATAGAGGCTATGAGAACCCTACACAATGTGGAATTTTAAACTTCATGATAAAAATTAAATGGATCTGCTGAGCAGTATTTGTTCATTTTAGAAAGAATTAGTAAGCAGCTACTATGTACAAAGTGTTAGTGAATAAAGCACTCCCTTCATCAGAAGTTCATAGCAGCCAGGAAGTGCAGAATAAAAAGCATAAATAAATAAAAACATGTAGTGTGATAGCTAATAAGTAGAATGAAGAGCAAAGAGGCAGCAGGGCAGGGGGGACGGTTTTTATTCTTGGGGGGGGTATTTAGGTGTAGATATATCTAGTCACATATTTAACATATTTAGATAAAGAGAGTATTGAATTATTCTGGGTTTTTGAATTCTAAAATAACAGAGTAAAAAAGATCTGTAAAAAAATTACATAGATAACAGAACTTAAATATGATAAATTTTGAATTAATGATATTTGCCTCCAGTCTTTTACACAGTCTCAGGGAAAGGAAGGCTAGAGTTCTTACTTTCTTCAGTATGAGAGAAGGCAGATAAGGAGAGGATGAGGATGGTAGAGCATCAACCACAGTACCAAGTAATTAATCCAGATTGAAAAAATGGCATCTAGTTGCCCCAAAGCACAGGTCGGTGTGGAGAGATTCGGCTGACAAAGCCAGAGCTGCTGGCTATAGTTGGCTAAACTTAGTCCATCCCATTGGCCTCAAAGTGATGGATCCCTGATGGTTACACTCTTGATCTCTTTGGACCCATTTTACTGTGCTATGATGAAGCTTTACTGGACTTACATTAAAGACATAAATATATTTTCATTTATAGCTACATCTAGAATTTACTAGAAAAAAAGAATTTCCCACTCCATCTTGATAAAAGTTATATTAAGACTTGCTGAATTTATTCAGGTTAGTGTGTGTGTGTGTGTGTGTGTGCATATATATACACAGAGTATATATACACACACATGCACATACATATACACAGTATACACGGATATATATGTATTTATGTGTGTGTGTTTGAGATATGTTATGAAACAGCATGATCTAATCATAAAAAAATTTCTAGTCCTGCTAATGTGTCAATAGCTGAAGTATCAGGAAATAAGTATTTAAATATATTTTAAATATCCATAATTATACAACATAAATCCACATATGCTTCTGTGACCCTGTACTTCTAAATTTTGGTTCTTCTCCTCCTGATTTTCAATTCAAGGAAAAAAATATAAAATGACTTGAGGTGGAGATGGCAAAAAACAACCAAAAGGGAATTGTTCTCCTCCTCAAATTTGTATAAAATTTAAATCTAGAATGTTTAAAATTACCTAGCTTAAACCTATTTAAAAATAGGTCCTGTTTTTCCTGGAAATAGGACAAGAAGTCATAGAGTTCCTAACATTATAGAGCAAGTTAGTGGTATTCAAACAAGGATCCACATTTCCTGATTTCAAGACATATGTTCTCTTATACTAACGACTCAAAAAAAAAGAAAAAAAGAGTATTTTGATAATTAGAATTTAGAATGTTGCCTTCCTAAAGCAAGATACAGTAACTGAGCTAATAATTAGAATTTCCCTTAGCTATAAGAAGAAATAACTCAATGGGAGATGGCCACTCTTTTCATATAATAGCAGGATTGGCAAGGTGATTTTCAGGACCAAAGCAAAATGAAAATGTGATGCCCCTTGTTAAAAATATTAAGACTTTCAAGATGGTGACAGCAGAGAATACAACTAAGCATAAATCCATTCTAAGCTCAGGGCTCTGTGTAATGGTCCAATGTATATACCCCTGACACTAGCCCTGTACACCAATATTGGGGAAGGGATCAGAAAGAGGCCAGCATATATTTGATGAAAGATGGTCAAGAGTCTGAAGAGGAGTTTGAGAGGGAGCACCAATCAGACCTGGTGCTTAGATAACTAAATTTTATGTGCATTGACCTTTTTCTCAAAACCAATGAATCAATGTTTTCCAGCCTCACCAGTCCCTCTGAAGATTTGGTGAGGAGGCCAGTTAATCTGACTCTTTTTTCAGGGGAACTAATGAGTCTATACTTCTCTTCATCACATCCTTCCAGTAGAAAAAAGTGCACAGAACTTGAAAGTATCCTGGTGTCCTGGGAGCTGTGTTAAGAGACAGGGATGTATGCAGATATTTAAGAATTATTATTTTTAATGTTTTAAATAATTTTATTAAACATGAAAATCATTTCTTTCATTAATAGATTTCAAGATTATTGGTTTAGTTGTGATGGTCATGGTCTAGATAATAAGTAGCTCCTATCATTTTAAAAGCTCAGCTCAAAGTATTTTGAATACTCAAAAATATTATTCATTCACATGTGCCATAAGCTGCTTAACTTTATACATGCTGAACTTTTATAAATATGTTCACTTAATAAAGCAAATAAAGTTAATGTATCCTCAAGATAAAAAGAAAAGAGAGAGAGAGAGAGGTATATGTAGTTGTTGTCAATTCCTACCTTGTCCACTGTATTTATTACAGTTTTACAAAAATATAATTTTTGGGCAGGGAGGCACATAATTCAGGCCATACAGATAATCTATGGGCTAATAAATAAAAAAGGTTTTTATTCATTTTGCCTATTTAGGAATCATAATAATTTGGAAAAAAACAAGCACCAAAAACATAAGCAACAATGCTGAAATGGAATGCTCATCAAGAAAAAATTTCCTTACACTACTTATATTTTCTATAATTTTTGTTTTATATAAAGTCCTCTATGGTACAAGTATTAGATTAAAAAAAGGGAAATGCTATTATAATAAAAGTAAGAATGGCTTGACACATTGTTACCACCCTTGATACCATAACTCAGCTAATATTTCCCTCACATATTTTTTCATTACTTCTGTATTCCTTTGATCATTTTACATAGGGAAAACTGATATATATGTGTCCCAGGAAGCTATGCATTATATAATATAAATATTAATGTGCTTTATGAGAGTACAAAAAACAATAAGAGACTTAGCAGCCATTATCGTGGCTTTTACACACAGGTATCCAATTAAGAAATCTGACAGAAATTTAAAAGGAACTGAAAATATTCCTATGCCTAGAAAAAGCTGAGTAACAACTTTTCCATGCACCTCTCTAAAGAACTCAGCTTCTGTAAGAGTAACAATAAGGTGGATCTATAAACGTAATTATCATTAAAATAATCCACAGTGTAAATTCTTTAAAGACTGAACCTTACATTTTTGATATGCAGAGCACTTTTATCATCTGACAAAAGTTATGTTCTCCACATACAAATTAGAATATTATCATAAATACAAAAACCCTTCATAATAAGTCAAAGTCCAGTCCATGGCCCAGAAGATAAAATGTTAACTCTCTTTTCAAAAGACCACCAAAATAACCTATTGTTCTAGTTTAGCTAAGTTTATTAGACCTTTGTTAAAGGAGAATATATCTTTCATAGAATCTTTGCAGTTTCAGAAAAGGGAGAGGTTAGCAAAGCATATAAGGTTTTTGAGTCTGAGCTCTAGTGGTTGAATAGCATCAGACAGGGGAGACTGGAAAAGTATGTTTTCAGATTTTGTAATCTGGGCTCAAGAGAATTATATAGATGTAATAGTTTGTGAAATAATCATTTAGAATTGGTAGGTACAGTGAAGTGAGCAAGTATTAATGCACAAGCAGCTAAGTAGGTGAGCAATTTGTTGTCCTAATTATTTGCCCAGATGAATAAACTGGAAGTATGATTTGAGTCTTCTAATAGTGCTAAAGTGATGAATTACATGAATAATTTAGCCTTCAAATTAATCTTCAAAATAATTCAAGTGTTAAAGTATCATTTTCACATGTTAAAAACATGACTACCACTAACAGAATGTGTGTATTATTTCATTTAACTCCTTAATGAAGTAAGATGGTGATGCCACAAGCATTTAAAGAATTAAAATATATAGTGCATTATGAAAAGCATTTTAAAAATATATTATAAGAGTCAAGATGGCAGAGAAGTAGCAGGCTGAGATGACATCAGGCAGCAGGAGATCAGCTTGATAGCCTATCAAACCATTCTGAACACCTACGAATCCAATAGGAGATCAAAGAGAAGAAAAACAACAATTCTAGAAACATAAAATCAACCACTTTCTAAAAGGTAGGACCAGCAGAGAAGTGAATCCAACACAACGGGAAGATAGACCCCAGGGGGAGGGGCCGGCTCCCGGCAAGTGGCAGAGCACAAAATCAGGACTTTTAAAAGTCTGCTCCACGGAGGGACATCGCTCCAGAGGCTAAACTGGGGTGAAGACCTCACGGGGACAGCGTGGACTCAGGTCCCCCGGGGTCACAGAAGGATCGGGGATGTCTGAGTGTCGCAGAGCTCACAGGTATTAGAGCGGGGAAGCCGGCTACGGAGACAGAGCCGAGGTTTCTTAGAGCCATGGTCTGTGACACGGACTGGTGCTCTGTGGCACGGGCCGGTGCTCTGTGACACGGGCCGGTGCTCTGTGCGAGGGGTCCCCACAAGATCCGGGGAGACTCCGACCCGGGAGAGCTCAGGGATCTACAGGGTTCGGAGACTCCAGGTGGGACTCTGACAGAGACAGAGATGCTTGGTCACAGGCTGGGTGAGCTAGGAGTGCTCCCAGAAGCCAGTGAGACGGGACTGATTACTCACGAATTTCTCTGAGCGCGGACTCCGAGCACGGTCTCCAAGCGCAAACGGAGGCTGGGGAGACGGGAGTGATTAAACGCTTTTCTCTGAAGGCGCACTGAAGACTGGGGCCCCTAGCTCTCGGCTCCTCTGAACCGGAGATTGGGAGGCCGCCATTTTCATTCCCATCCTCCAGAACTCTACAGAAAGGGCGTTAAGGGAACAAAAGCTCCTGAAAGCGAACCTGAGAGGATTACTTAGCGCGGCCCCTGGTAAGGGCGGTGCATTTCCATCTGGGGCAGAGACACTTGAGAATCACTACAACAGGCCCCTCCCCCAGAAGATCAACAAGAAACCCAGCCAAGACCAAGTTCACTTAACAAGGAGAACAGCGGATTCTTATCTGGACAAAATGACAAGGCAGAAAAACTCACCACAATAAAAAGAACAGGAGGCAGGACTGAAGGCTAGGGACCTAATCAATACAGACATTGGTAATATGTCAGATCTGGAATTCAGGATGACGATTCTCAAGGTTCTAGCCGGGCTCGAAAAAGGCATGGAAGATATTAGAGAAACCCTCTCTGGAGAGATAAAAGCCCTTTCTGGAGAAATAAAAGAACTAAAGTCTAATCAAGTTGAAATAAAAAAAGCTATTAATGAGGTGCAATAAAAAATGGAGGCTCTTACTGCTAGGATAAATGAGGCAGAAGAAAGAATTAGTGATAAAGAAGACCAAATGACAGAGAATAAAGAAGCTGAGCAAAAGAGAGACAAACAACTCCTGGACCACGAGTGGAGAATTTGAGAGATAAGTGATAACATAAGATGAAACAACATTAGAATAATTGGGATTCCAGAAGAAGAAGAAAGATAAATAGGAGCAGAAGGTATACTGGAGAGGATTATTGTAGAGAATTTCCCTAATATAGCAAGGGGAACAAGCAACAAAATCCAGGAGGTGAAGAGACACCCCACAAAATCAATAGGAATCGGTCCACAACCCCGCCACCTAATAGTAAAATTTACAAGTCTTAGCGACAAAGAGAAAATCCTGAAAGCAGCACAGGACAAGAAGTCTGTAACATACAATGGTAAAAATATTAGATTGGCAGCAGACTTATCCACAGAGACCTGGCAGGCCAGAAAGAACTGGCATGATATAATCAGAGCACTAAATGAGAAAAACATGCAGCCAAGAATAATTTATCCAGCTAGGTTATCATTGAAAAATAGAAGGAGAGATAAAAAGCTTCCAGGACAAACAAAATCTGAAAGAATTTATAAACACCAAACCAGCTCTACAGGAAATATTGAAAGGGGTCCTCTAAGCAAAGAGAGACCCTAAAAGTATTATCAGAAAGGAACAGAGACAATATACAGTAATAATCACCTTACAGGCAATATAAGGGCAATAAATTCATATCTCTCAATAGTTAACCTGTACGTAAATGGGCTAAATGCCCCAATCAAAAGACACAGGGTTTCAGAATGGATAAAAAAACAAAACCCACCCATATGCTGCCTACAAGAAACTCATTTGAGACCTGAAGACACCTCCAGATTGAAAGTGAGGGGGTGGAAAACAATTTACCATGCTAATGGACATCAGAAGAAAGCTGGGGTGGCAATCCTTATATCAGATCAATT
>ML109666.1:0-14978 GCA_003697995.1 Taxidea taxus jeffersonii | reverse complement strand
TATGCAGCCCTCAAAAGAAATGAAATCTTACCATTTGCGACGACATGGATGGAACTAGAGCATATTATGCTTAGCGAAATAAGTCAACTGGAGAAAGACAACTATCACATGATCTCCCTGATATGAGGAAGTGGAGATGCAACGGGGGTGGGAGTTAAGGTGGTAGGAAAAGAAGAAATGAAACAAGATGGGATCGGGAGGGAGAAAAACCAAAAGAGACTCTTAATTTTATAAAACAAACTGAGGGGGGTGGGGGGGGAGGGGTTGGGAGAGGGTGGTGGGGTTACATTATATGTTTAAATAAAGCTTAAATAAAAAGAAAAAAAAACATTATAAAAAGGCTGCTAAGTTAGATACAAACCTAGTTAATGTTTATAGCCCTTGAGGTTATCTTTTCTACCAAAAAGAAAATTTATAAGTGGACATGCAACTTTTAGTGACTGGGCTATAATCAAATAGCAAATAATGGGTAAATTCTCCTAAAAAATACATTTTAGGTATTGTTAGAACTGCTGTAATATTCTTTTTTTTTTAATTTTTGTAGGTATTTATAGTTTTTCTTTATAGTCTCTCCATTTTGATCATAAATAATCTTAAGTGGTACTCAATTTAACAAGAAGGCTTGTCACATTTTGATTTATTCTGAATGTCTACAACTAAAGGTATTAACTATTTAAACCTCCTTAAACTTAAACTGTTAAGCAACTGCTAAGACCATAGAATTAATCTCTATCCTAAACTTAAGAAATACAGTATGGGACTTTTTAAAAGCCTTTATTATTTCACCTGTAGTATTTGTTGATTTTAAAGAATTTCTGTATATTCAGGGTGCTCAAAATATACTGAGGCTTTTGGCTTGCCAGGAAATGAGTCCAACAATCTTTCAGTATACAATAGGTTAACATGTCAATTTTCCTGTTTGTCTGTTTTTTAATCACACCACCTTTGCAAATAAAAGACAACTCTTGTTATTTAATAGAAGGGTTTTCAGTTCTGATTCAATAAGATTTATTCTGAATATGACACAGAGTGTATCTTGGTAGTATAATTGATACTGGTTAAATAAGAGGCAGGGTAGATTCTTACTGACTGCAAGCAAACCACTACATTGTCATAAAAATCAAGGAAATAATAAAATATTTATTTCTGAAATCTGAAATCAAACACAGGGGCTTATTAGTTAAGGAATGATAGACTCAGTGATTGCAAACAAATATTCATATACCCTCTAATTATTGTAACAGTACTGGTGTGTGTGTGTGTGTGTGTGTTTCTGTCTTTCTAAAGCCAAATAATCTTTTGGAAGAAAAAAAGCCAAAATGTTAAAGGGCAAATTCAATGTGATTGACTCAATAGTACAAGAAAATCAGGAAGTTAACTTAATGATTAACTTCCCATTGCAGCTGAAGTTGAGCTTGAATATTTCTTTGAACTGCCTGCAGGTATATAGCTTTGTAAAAGATTGGATTTGTGACCAGCTGTGAGTTTTCAAGACAATGTTTTGGACTAAATGAATTAGCAAATACCTTCAGCCAGACAGGTTAATGTATGTGTCTAAGAAGACTGCGGCATGTTTAATACATTGTTTTTTCCCTCTACCACCTTTTGCTTATTTCATTGTAGTTGATTTCTTTTTGGAAGAAAAAATGCATTTCTGAATTAGATGCAATGGCTCAACAGAATTTTTGATAATATATGACTTAAAGACTTTATAACCCTCCAATCTCAATATGAGATAATCCCCATAATTTCTGTTAAATGTTAGTGCTTAATGCCAGTGCTTAATGCAAATTAACTATGTGATTTTTATATGACCCAACACAAGGTAGATTTAGTAGTTATGTTTAGTAAAGCATAGCCATTGATTGCCCAAAGCCATGATTACCTATTTCTCATGTAAATGGTGTTTTATATTTTTCCCCCAGCCATTTATTTGGTCTGCATATACTGACAGAATTTTAGAACTAAAACTACTTTATAAATTGTAAAACCTAAAGTCTTTCATTGACATGTGAGGAAGTAAGACCAAAGGGTTTACATGATTCACTCAAGGTCCTATGCTAGGGTGTAGAAACTTGAGCATGTGACTCTAGGCTCTTAATCCAATAGTCTTACCTGTGTATCATTCTGCTATAATGGAAAGACTAAATTCAAAACTTTTGTTCAGGTGCATACATAGAGGGTATCTTGGCATTGTGAAATTTTAATTTAATAGCCATTTTATGAGTTTGATGAAGCAATTAAATAAAAGTTGACTTTATTTTTCACATTATCCAATATTATAGGTGCTAGCCATCTGCAGCTACTTAGCACTTGAAATGTGTCTTGCCTAAGCAAAGATATGTCATTAAGTGTAAAATACATACCGGAATTTGAAGTCTTAAGATATAGAAATTAATATCAACAAACTCATCAACAGTTCTATATTGATTAATATATGTAATATTTTGGCTATATGGGTTTAAATACAATGTATTAAAATTAACTTCATCTGTTTCTATTCTAATTCATTTACTAGAACTTTCAAAATTGCGTATGAGGCTCATATTATTTATCTGTTGGACAGTGCTGCTCTAAAGTGATTTTGAGACAGAACCGCTGAATTTAATTTTGTTGACATCTGAAAACTATACCTTTATGTTCAACTAATTAAAACTTCTATTTAAATAACTTCTTTATAGGCACCTGGGTGGCTCAGTGGGTTAAAGCCTCTGCCTTCAGCTCAGGTCATGATCCCAGGGTCCTGGGATCAAGCCCTCCATCTGGCTCTCTGCTCAGTGGGGAGCCTGCTTCTCCCTCTCCCTCTGCCTGCCTCTCTGCCTACTTGTGATCTCTGTCTATTAAATAAATAAATAAATAATCTTTAAATAACTTCTTTAGGCAAGATAGTCTGTTAGCATCCATTTTTATAAATAGCCTTTATCTGAAATTAACTCCTTTAATATAGCACTAATATTTACATTGGCATTTAACTATGTTCACATTAAGTCCCTCATATTTTGTTATTTTTACATGCATGGATCATGTCTTATAGTAGCCATTGCAATTTACATCCCTCAAGGGAAAGAAAGGTCCAAGAATCATTTGTTTGTGGTTCACACTGCTCATATAAGAGACTGTGGATAATTAAATATTAACACCATGAGCTGCTGTAAACAGAATGCAGAGAAGAAGCTGGTTAAGGATGACACTAAATAAGCATCAAAACATTTCTGACTCAGCTCAGCAGGAGAAACAAATTTTGGCTCAGATTGTAATCTAGATGTTACTCTTTTTAGTTAAATAGAGTAGAATGAAATTGATCTCCTATTATGGTAGTAAGGACAAAAAAAAAAAAAAAAGATTAAGATAACCTACAGATCTTGAATAGAAACCTATAAGCATCCACAGATATAGAGGCTGCTTGGTAGGACTGGGAGGCAAATCTCCATTGATCTCTCATGTTTCTGCATTATCTTACAAGCAGAGACACTATCTTCGTTTTGAACTCTTTCAAGACTGTTTTTATAATGAACAGTTTGAAAGATACTGAATGTTTCTCTCTCCCATCCTCCTGCTCATTACGTTCAAGTTTCCTAAGATTGTGGTTACTCTTCTCCCAGTACAGGCACTATTTGGTCCTCTTAATGTTGCTTTGTCAAAACTGGCACTTGGGGCATCATGCAAGGGAAAGCTAATACACTGGCAAATTATATTACTATAATTAACTCCTTTGTTTCTGACCTAATAGTTTAATGTTTTTGTTTTTGTTAACTATGAAACTGGTAGATTAAGTTGTTAGATTGCCAAGTGAATAAATTCTCAACACTTTTCACAGTTTTGTCAGGGAGGTAGTACATACACTCTATTTTTTTGTTTGTTTGTTTGTTTAAATACTGAAGAACTCAAGACATCAAACATGTGCTTAAAATAAATTGTGTAATTTAACAAAGACTCAGTAATTTTCCAAAGATTATGAAGATCTTTTATATGAAGATAACATCTCAGCATATGATAATAACAAAAAAGAACTCCCTCAGAACTGAACAATATAACAAGGAAAATTCAGGTAAGAACCGAATAAGACATCTTTCTTTTAGGAAGACTGGCAAAGGGATTATCTCCAAATCTCTCCCAAATAAAATACCTAAAATTAACATCAAATCTTTACTGTGATATTTTTATTCTGCAGTCAACTGAATAAGTATATAACATTTATTTCTATTTCAAATATAATTATATAACAAATTTAAGTATATATTAAATAAAACATGCACACATATATTAAGTTATATATAAACATAAAAATATATCAAACATATATACTCATATATTAAAATATAAAATAAATATAAGCATAATGTAACTTTGTGTGATAGTATGAATTCTGTAATTCAAATAGGTTATACAGGTTATATCTGTTACAATTTTTAAGTCCCGATGTAAAGAATTTTTTGCAATATGCTTAAACAGAAATATGTGAGTCACGTAGACTTCGAAAGAACATTATAGCTAAGATTCTGCTGCACAGAATAGGCAAGACATTTAAGTAATGCCTTTTTTTTTACAGATGGGAAAATGTCTACGTTTGTGTCTACCATATGTCAGTAGTACAAAATGACAACCAATAAAATATATCTGTGTTGGTCATGGTAAATATTATTAATTACTATTAAAAAAACAACAACTCCAACATCTCAGTATTTTAATGCAGAGATTATTTTTCACTCACAATGAAGTTCAATGGCAGTTGGCCTTTGGGGGACTCTGCTTCATAGAGTTATTCAAATAAACAGGCTCCTCCCTTATCTGGCTTCCAAAGACCTTGAGATAATCATTAGATACCTGCATTTTGCCAGCAAATAAGGAAGATGAGAGAATTTGGGACACTCTGTGAGAAATTTCACAAATTTAATAATTAGCCTGAACCTACCCTAAAAGTGCAGAAAAAAAATATATGGTTAGAAGTTTTTATCAACTTGGTGATGCTGTGGTAGTGCTGAAACTTGTAATTAGTTGTCATTTCTGGCCTTGCTCTAAATAAATCTTCATTTCAGTGAGGAAAAAAAAAAAAAATTGTAGAACCAAAGTGACTCCATCTTAGAAAGAGGGTTGCATTTTGTATAACCTCCTGCCCCACAAGGGGGCTTTACCAGATAAGAGGGAAGAAAAACCGGTTTGGAAATCTCCTGACCCTGGTGACTGATTAACCTACAAGTCAGCAACCTCAACCATTGGACAAACAGCTTTTGAAATCCCCTAGACAAAGTAGCCAATCCCCGATAAACAGCACAGCTTAAGAAATCCCGGCACCAATCCCGTGAAAGGCCAAACATTCCTATGGTCTTTTGTGGTTTTTGCCTTTATAAGCTGCACCCATAAGGGGCACAGGACCCTACTTCCTCCACCTGCTGTGTCGGTGTGCTGGACAGGGGTCCGTGCCCAGGCATGCTCTCAATAAAGAAACCTTGCGCTTGCATTCGGCTCTGTGTCTCCATGGTGGTCTCTTCGGGGTGTCTCATGACCCTGGCACATCACAATCAGTTCTGGAACTGGTATCCACCACTTCTTCTAACAGTACACTGGCCACAATTCTGTCACATGTCTCCAAGTAACAGCAGAAAGACTGAGAAATGTTGTCTAACAGAGTGCTCTTACCAGACAACTGAACAGATATCTCAACAGAATCACAGAAAGCATGAACAGAAGAGTAGAAAATGCCATGGTAATAAATGTGGAAAAAAAAAATTAGTCTCATTCTCTCTACTACCACTCACCCTCACATTCTCTGCACCCAAGTGTTTTAAGTCATTTCCCCTTTGATGACATTTCAATGCCCTAACTTGTTTCCCCTTTCTTCCTTCTATAGCTTCCAGAAAACATACAGAAAGACTTACAGAACTGAAATTATTCATCTGTCAGAGTTCATATGATGAAGGAAAACATGGCTGGCTGAGGACAAAGCAAAAGGCTGACACCCTGCAACCTTCCCCAACTCCCATGCTTGGGGTGGGGCATATGTGACATTCTTTAGGAATCTCCCACCTATCTTAATGTTAATACCTTGCTAAGAATGGAAAACTGACCTTGACAATGGCAAGGCCTCTGGTGTCAGTATCATGTAGGTCCTCTTTAGCATATGAAAGTTCTGTTGAAACTTCCCTTTTTCCTTACCTCCCCCAACCCCATGGTACATAACCTGCCACCCCTCACAACCCTAGGGAAGCAGCTCTTTCTGCCCAGGGGTCCTAGCCACATGGGTCCTGTCCCCATGCTTTAATAAACAACTATTTTGCACCAAAGATGTCTCAAGAATTCTTTCTTGCTCATGGACTCCCAATTTCACCCCACTGAACCTCACCTATATTCAAAAACTTTATCACATACACTTAAAATGCAACTCAAGGCTTTTCTCATTGTGATGCCACTCTGTCTCATATGGTTGCTTTAGATTTGTGAGCAGATCAGAATCTAAGAACAAAATAATAAAAAGCAAAGAACGGATAAATTTTTAATCCTATGACTCAGCATGTCTATAAAATCATGTTTATAAAAGATGTATTGAAACCAGGAAGTTATGCAGAGTTCCAAAAAACAAAACTCTTAAAATAATACCACAAAAGAAGTTTATTCTTTTGCTTTATTTTTAAGAGCTATGACTAGCTCTTATATTAGAATATTGTGAGAGTCAAAGGAGTTTCATCTATACTTATTTATTTGTTCTCAAAATAAACTCATATTTGATCAAATTTTAGAGAGCAAATGTTTTAAGCATTATAGAATGAGAGGTACTGCAACAATTCTCAGATATAAAATCTGATTTAAAAAATCAGTAGTCTGTAGTTTTGATTTATCAATCAATGAAGAAAAATTATTTTACATTAGGAGAAGTATAGCTCTGGAGAAATCATTTAAGAACTGTTTTTTGTATTTATTTATGATAAAAAGTATAAAACCATTTTATACAAAATGAATTTTAATAGAATTTAAATTTTATGTCATTCATTTATTGTATGTAGCAATGTGAAATTTAGAAGTAGCAGTTTGACAGGCAGATGGAGAAAGTGTTTACATAGGACAGCGTATGTAGGAGACAAGAAATCCATGACTAAGAGCAATTCAGGAAATGGTAATCTATATAACCCTGTACAAACCACTAAGTGTCAGCAGAACTCTGAACAGTGAGCAGTTAACATGTGCCAGGTAATTTTAATATTTTTTCCATGTTTTCTTATCTGATGATAAAATTGCATTCTTTTAAGAGTGATTAAATATATTCAATGTGTATAAGGCAAGAACGCTGAAATATTTTATTATTTTTGTTTGATGATAATAATGAATTATAGCAATTTGGAAACTGTCTATGGCCTAAAGGGTGTCACTGCTTTTGAGTTTCATTTTTGTCAAAAGAAATAAAACTTATCAGGTCTAGCTTATAAAAACTAACAGATAAACTGGATTCATTTTGAGAATAAGCTATTAAAAGCAGTTAAATATTAAGACTAAATTTTGAATTCTTTAAAAAAAGTCTTGCCTAGGAATTAATGCATATGTATGCTGAAATATAGGACTACGTCTTTAGATATTAACTATGCTCAATATAACAAGTATTACCTTTTTTGTTTTTATAACTGCCTAAGCAGAAAGAAGAGTAAAAGGTCCATGTTCATTTTCAAAGCAAAACTAAATACAAGGTTAGTTAGTTTGTTTTGTTGAAATAAAATATTGGATTAAAAATACATAGGTATTTCCATAAAGCACTCTTTGTATGAAAACAAATATTTTGTATTAACCAAGAAGGTACTAACATTCTCCTCAACTTGAATAAACTTTAGATCAGTTTCTTCCTAACTGTAGCTCTCTGATCTCCCTTTTTTTATAGTATTTTCTTTAGAAAACTTGTCATTGAAAATTATTCCTGTACCTCATGAGATACAAATCTTCTACAACCTAAGGATGTCTTTCTCAAGAACCTGGAAGTCATATCTTTGAAATGTAATCATAAAAAATAGGGTCCCTACTTCCAGTCTTCGTGGGAGGGTAAAGAAGGACCCCAAATTTGATAAGCCAATTAGCAAACACAGATGGCCTAATTACACAAATGAACCTCCATCCCTAGTGTATTCTAGCACTCTTCCATTAGCTCATCCCATCCTTTAAAATCCTCTTGCCTTTTGTTTCAGTGGAGTTGAATTCACTCTCTCTTCCCTATTACAATAGCCTTGAATAAAGCATCCCTTGTTTGTTTAACTCTGGTGCATTTTTTTTGCTTTGACAGTTCATATAATATCCTCAAAAATAGTTAGTATTAATGCATTCTTCCCAACTGCCCTTTCTGCTGTTTTTGCCCCCAGAAATAAAATGTATCAATCTACCACATCAAGAGTTGTTCTCTGGGATGCCTCGGTGGCTCAGTTGGTTAAGCATCTGCCTTCAGCTCGGGTCATGATCCGGGAGACCAAGGATAGAACCCAGTGTCAGGCTCCCTGCTCAGTGGGGAGTCTGCTTCTCCCTCTCCCCCCAGCCCCTCCACTTCCCATTCCTGTTCTTGATCACTGGTTCTCAAATAAATAATTAAAATCTTAAAAAAAAAAAAAGTTGTTCTCTAAAACATTTGGGAAAAAGATAAAATAGATAACAACATAAGGACACAACTATAGTTTATTTTTTCAACATATTCTAAAAAGTTACTGAGGATAACTTTGAATATTTTGTCTTAGAATGTGGGATTTGAGAATCCCACACTACAAATAGTGTACATTAAAGCCTTACTTCTAACACCACTATTGGCAAAAGTCTTTAGAAAATGTTGAAATTATGTATTAATAATAATAATCTAAAATTCCAAATACATATAGTCCTTGGGAAGTAGAATTTTACTTAAGCAATAGAACTGCATTTATGTGAAAAAGAAAAAATATAATTTTACATACTATCACTAACTAAACATCAAGATGAGAAAAAGTATAAATGACACAACTGATTGTTTAAAATAGAGATAAAGCTAACAATTAGTGAAGAACCATCCAGCATGCAATGTGCTGATGAGGGGCCCAGAGCCACCTAATAGGATAGATGTAACTGAGTAATTCTTTCCTTAGTTTTATATAACCTTTTATTTTGAACAAGCTTAACAAGCTTAAGCAAGTTTTTTTCTTTCCCATAATTTTCTAAGTTTCTAGAAACACTGTGAGATAAAAGAGTAATAAAAGGAAAGGTTTTAGTAAATTAGGCATTGACTTTGCTTAATTATAAAGGATTCCAAAAAGAAAAGGAAATAAAATAACCATAAAGTCAATAGCTACTTAATTAAAAAATGCTAGAAGAGTTTTTAACTCTTTGTAGAAAGTATTTTTCCAGGTTTTCATATGATGAAAACAGTAATAGTTCCTTATTCTGGGTCACTAAACATTGATTGCCAAGTATTTGACTGACAAGGGGAGCTGTTTCAGGATGGCAGTAAAGACTTAAAGAATAAGGAGGCTATTAACAACCGTTCTCTGGGGCAAACATCATTCTAGGCAAATTCAACCTAAATCAGAAAAATGTGCAACCAAAGAGAAAGGCAAGAAAACACATTATCAAACAGTACTCTGACATTATGGAATAAGCAGAATGAATGAACTACTATTATAAACAGTAATGTGATAGATCTCATAAGCATAATGCTTATGACAAAACAAACTCAAGAATACATTTGTTCTAAACAGATATGCAGCCATATTTTCCGCAAAAATACATACACAGATATTCACAACAGCATAATTTATAAGAACAAAAATCTGTAATCAACCAAATGTCCATCAGTACTAGAATGGATACACAAATTGTGCTATCCATGAAATGAAATACCACACAATAATGGTAATGAATAAACCTCAGCTAGATACAAACTAGCAAGTGGATGAAGTCAGACATAAAAGAGTATATGGTACATGATCCTATTTATATACAGTTCAAAAAGGGTAGAATTATTTTGACATGAAAGAAATCAGGACACTAGTTGACTTTGTAGGGGAATGACTTAAAGTGTACAAGAGGTAACTTCAGTATCATTAATATTGCCTTCTTTCTTGGTCCCTGTACTGATTACCTGAGTGGTTTACTTTGTGAAAATTTAAATTGAACTCTGATGATGTGTACAATTTTCTGTTTATTTATTCAACTTTAAGTTCACTTTTAAAAAAGTACACTTTAAATACATAATACCTTTCCTTATTTGGCATAATTTTAGTATGATCTTAACTTATAAAGAGATGTCTTTTCACAAAGCCAACTATGTGTTATACAAATAGGTTTAAAAACACAAATTAAGGGGCACCTGGGTGGCTCAGTTGGTTGAACGACTGCCTTCAGCTCAGGTCATGATCCTGGAGTCCTGGGATCGAGTCCCGCATCGGGCTCCCGGCTCCATGGGGAGTCTGCTTCTCCCTCTGACCTTCTCCTCACTCATGCTCTCTCTCACTGTCTCTCTCTCAAATAAATAAATAAAATATTAAAAAAAAAACACAAATTAATTCAACTTTTATGATTAAAGAAAAATTATTGTTCACTAGGCCTCTAATTGTTTTTAAAGATTGTGACAAAATAGATACAAAGCAAGAGTTAGAATTTTACAATTTATAGCTCCTTAGAAAACCATCTAAGAAATTTTGAAGTTGTTCCTTTAGTAACACAGTATCCCTGTTTGAATGCTATTATTGAATATTATATTTAAAGATGCTAATTATTGATTGTTTATCTTGTATTGTTTAATAGGAGCCACAGATATAATCTATTTCCTTATATAATAGTTCTAGGTTATATTATAAGTACTGAGACAAAGACTATAATTACGTTCTTTCTGATATTAATACCCATCTATATGTGTACTAGACTGCAAATTCCCTGAGGGTGGATATGCACCTTACTCAATATTTTGTGGTTCATAACAAGTAATACATATCTACTAAAAGCCTACTAAAATAATGAATGTGCTAAATGATTAAAAACTTGATGAATTTTTTAAAATCTCCTTACATGAGGATATAGAATTATAGGATCTCCAGTATTTCCAAATGAAAGGCTCAACAGTCTTGGGTAAGGGATGATTGTTTATTATATTGGAATTGTGTCATCAGTGACTGATAAGTTTAGAAAGCGCTGAGATTTACATAGACCCTCTATTTCAGAATATTGAAGACTCCAAATAGTAACTATCAGTGATGATTAATTTTCAGAGCATTTACAGTCTTTATAGTCTTAACTAAGCTTTTTACTGAGCCCACTGAGATGAAATATCACTTACTAGTTTGTTTTTTAACCAATATTACTCATTAGTTTCATTTTTCTGCAAATCTGTGTATATAAAATATCATCTCTCCATATCTATATGTATTTACAGGGCAAGAGAAAGGTATTTAAATGGAAGTTAATATGTCATTTCCTTCTTTTAAAACAAAAGGAGCAACTAAGAAACAAAACAGATCTCACAGACCTGTACCCCTGGGGCTAATAATATATGTTAAAAAAAAAAAAAAAGAAACAAAACAGATCAATATAGGGGAAGGGGAAAAAAAGAAAGGGAAGCAAACCATAAGAGACTTTTAACTATAGAAAATAAACTGAGCGTTGCTAGATGGGAGGTGAGCAGGGGATGGGCTAAATGGATGATGGTATTAAGGAGGGCACCTGTATTGAGCTCTGGGTGTTGTATGTAAGTGATCAATCACTAAATTCTATTCCTGAAACCAATATTACACTGTATGTTAACTAGAATTTAAATAAAAATTTGAAAAAAAATCATGTAATTCACATTGACAAATACAGTCATGAGTATATAAAAAATAAAATAGATTGAAAGGCTTGTTGTCAAGAAACTTGCTAAATAATCTCCTTAGCTTATAGATATGAGTAACTCCTGATTTATGTTGAATAAAGAAAAATCATAGGAAAAATAATAAAACACACAAAAAATAAGAGAACCATTTCTAGTTTTATGGTGCAAAGACATGAACACAAAGCACAACGCACTGAACAGACCTTAAATACTTCATTGTACTTAGAAAATAAGAGCAGAAAATTAATTGGTATTTCCTAAAGTTTGATTGTTATAAAGACATAAATACTTGCATTTCCAGGAGCATAAGCCACAATTACTTTACCCTTAAAAAATGTCAGACTCAACAACTTTCACAAAATGCCTGTGAGAAAATGGTATGAAAACTGTATTAGTTATTTGCAGTGGAGAATTTGCTAAAACTGTTAAGCCATAAATTTATGAGTAATGGTGGAAATGCCAGAGTACCTTGAGACATCATTCTCTTGTCATTCAAAATGCCATTCAGGTGTTTGACCTTACCAGAATCATGGATACCAGTATATCATGACCACCTGCTGCCAGATGTTTTCATTTGCACTGAGAGCACCTGAGCTTCATGGTAATAGATTTTGAACATGTTCTTGAGAAAAACTTTGTCTTGCAGAATCTGTTTTCTGAATTCTTGAGACTGCAAGTGAAGTACTGATGCAATCCTCCATAGCTGAAAATTTCTTTGAATATATAAAATGAATAGAAATTTTTTCTGAGTTCCTTTGTTTTTCCCACAATATTTGGAAACAACATGCAGCTGGAATCTCTATCTTTAAATAAAAAGATATCTAGTGATACAATGTTACATGCTAGTATATATTCTTGGGTCAGGTCACTTCTGTTTTAGTTAAGAGATGAAGCTAAAATGTATTCCAATTTTAAAAAGGATACAGTTAGTGTCACTTCATACAATCTTTTTCATCTTCCCATAAAAACACATGAAGACAACCAAAACCAGAATACTTCAAAAATTATGACTTGTCTTCTGCCAATTAACTTGTTAGAAATAATAATTAGCTTTAGTATTTGTGAGAATATGTTGATTGAATCACCAAAGTATTTTGCAGAGCCGAGCTGTGAATATTCTAGTAAAATTGTATAGGGCCATGTTGCAGTTGGAAACAGAAGAGAAAGTACCCTTACTATATTTTCTAAAGAATTACCTTACCCAGGGGCACCTGGGTGGCTCAGTGGGTTAAAGCCTCTGCTTTCGGCTCAGGTCATGATCCCAGGGTCCTGGGATCGAGCCCGCATCGAGCCCCGCATTGAGCCCCGCATGGGGAGCCTGCTTCCTCCTCTCTTTCTCTCTGCCTACTTGTGATCTCTGTCAAATAAATAAATAAAAAATCTTAAAAAAAAAAAGAATTACCTTATATATATATATTTTTTAGATTATTTATTATCTTAAAAAAATAAGAATTACCTTACATATATATATATATTTTTTAAGATTATTTATTTATTTATTTGACAGACAGAGATCACAAGTAGGCAGAGAGGTAGGCAGAGAGAGAGGAAGGGAAGCAAGCTCCCCACCAAGCAGAGAGTTGGATGTGGGGCTCCATCCCAGGATCCTGAGACCATGACCTGAGCCAAAAGCCGAGGCTTTTACTGAGCCACGCAGGCGCCCGCCCCCTGCCGCCACTTACCCATATATTTTGATCACAGGTCTTTGCATTTTTTTTGTTGTTGCTATAGCATAACGATATCCACTGAGGCTCTGAAAATATCAATAATAAATACTACTGTTGGAAATTTTATATAACCAATGGGCGTACTTTCTCTTTTCCTCCCAAGACTGCACGTTTAAACTCCCACAAGCAGCTTGAGAAATCACATGAAAATCTAAGAGACTATATCAGTTGTCAACTGAAACCAGTGGCATTTTTTTATTTTCAGGTCAGTCAAGGTTCATAAACAGTATCTGAAAAATGTAAGTCAATACAAATGGAGTAAAGAAAAATGTTTAAAGAGGGATATTTGTCTTTACAATGTTCACATGTCTCTATTGGCCCCAGCACCTTTTAGAGTATCCTGCAATGGCTTAGAATGTAAGTTATAGAGGTAGTGCAGCTATGATCAAATCTTGAGTCTCTCTCCAACTGATAAGTGATTTGATTTGCTTAACCTAAATTCTATCATCTATATAATGAAAATATTTTCAATATCTACCATGTAAGAAATAACTAGTGTAAAACATTTAGTTCAATGCACATAGTAAGAAAACAGTAAATGTTAGTTATTATTATTACTCTTGGTAATAATATAATTGTAAAACAGAATTCCTATTCATAATACTGAAATTTATTTAGGGTTTGACAAGAATTTTCATTGTAACACTATGATCAATACTAAATGGCTTTCTTTTTCCCTCTATTTCTCAATCACTGGAGACATTTTAAGATGTCTCCTCAGTTAAGAAACATTTTAAGGGGATACCTGGGTGGCTCAATCAGTTAAACATCTGCCTTCAGCTCCAGTCATGATCCCATGGTCCTGGGATCAAACCGGAGCCAGGCTACTTGCTCAGTGGGTAGCCTGCTTCTCCTTGTCCCATTCCCCCTGCTTGTGTTCCCTCTCTCACTGTGTCTCTCTCTCTGTCAAATAAATTAAAAAAAATCTTTAAAAAAATAAAAATGAGGATTATTTGTTTGTAGCAAAATAATAATAATAAATTTCCATTAAATCAAAGTTTTAAAATATGAAATTTAAATTGAACATTTTTCTTTCTCTGGATTTTGTAAGTGGTAGGTTGTCATAAATTCTCAATATGATTAAAAAGAAGCACAAAAACAGGACCTAAGACTTAGACAAATGGAAAACCATTCTCCCTCTAGGTCAGTATGGGAAAGAAGACAGAAGAGCATGAACAATAGACAAGAAAGTAGTTTTTCATACATCTAAGCCTACAGGGAAAAGTATATGAAATTTCTGTTTTATTCAAAGGAAATAATCATGCCTCTTATAACCTTTGAAAAATATCTGAAATAATCATCTGATTTTTTTTTTTTAATTCTGATATACTTAGGTAACATGCTAATACAGAGGATATTGTTCACATACCTCTTACATTTCAGATTCTGGCCTCCTCCATTCCAAAAAGTACTCAGCTATCCTTCATATAAATTTCCACTGAGGCATTAAAAAA
>ML109665.1:21223-36055 GCA_003697995.1 Taxidea taxus jeffersonii | reverse complement strand
CAGGGAAAGGACGCGTGAGCGACCATCGCAGGCCACAACCCTCCGCAACAAGCCCCCGGCGCGGGCAGGTGCACCCACAATGTGTCTGAGAGTCACAGACCTCCGCTGAACTGCTGTGGCTCGGCCTGCGGGTTGGGGCAGGAAGTGGCCCTACAGGCGCACACTTACTGAGTGCCGGGTAAACTGCCTGCGGGAGGCGAGCACCCTCGGGAGCACACAGGGTGCAGGGGGACCTGCCCGGGCTGCTCCCCAGGACCCCAAGACTCTGCCTTTGCCTCTGGGCATAGAGAGGGCCTGCGTGTTTACGCCGGGCTCAGCCCGGCCCCGGAGGAGGGGAAACTGTCCTCAGGAGGGGCAGGACATCGAAGGCTTCATGCAGCCCCTTCTAGAAACTTCTGTGGGCTCTGACCACTTGTCCTGAGCTCTAGGCTGCCCCTGGGGTGGATCTTCCTGTTCTACACGCACCTCCTGACCCAGTTGCCTTCACGGGCTCTGTGGCCTGGCCCCTGGCCTCCTGGCACTCTCGCCGCCCAGCACGCCCCACACACACCAGGCCGCGCCTCAGCCCGTCCGAGCAGACTCAGCGTTTCCAGCCGTGGGGTGATAGCCAGGGCTGCTGCGTCAGCCACGTGGACACTCTCAAGTGCTGCGGCTGCAGAAAGCCCATAATCACTGCAAAGACCTTGGCAGAAGTTCTGCTGGGCTGGAAAAGAGCGGGCGCGGAGCAGAGCACGGGGAGCGGCCTGGCTGCCTCCAAGCAGCCCTGCTGAGCGCTCACGGGCACCCCTGCTCCTCGGCCAGCCGGGAGGGCAAGCCCGCAGAATCAGAGAGCCCCGGTATGCCGGTCCCCGGGAGGGAACCTGTAGGGAGGCAGGGGGTCCCCTGGGGAGAGGCAGGGCTCCGTCTCCCACAACCCTAGGAAGACCCAGCTCTGTACCAGGCACTGACTCAGACGACCCCCCCGCTGGGGGGGACCAGGCACAGCCCCCAACTTCCACTCCCACGGAAGCCCCTCGCGGAGCCGGGAGGCGGTCGGCAGCCGCAGGTGATCCGTATCAGGCGGGGACGGGTGGACTGAGGCCCCGGAGGCGCAGGCACAGGCAGGAGAGCAGGGGCCTCGGGGAGGGAAAATGCGGGCCTGGGCCTCGCTCCCCGGTGATGGCACCGGGCGGGGCCGGAGGAGAGCACGGCCGCAGCACGGGTGGGGGGCACGCTGCAGACCAAGCAGGAGTGCTGGGGGTGTGGGACCCGCGCCCTCCAGGTGCTCCGAAGGCTGTGGCCTCACTGCCCCTCAGCAGCCCGGCCACCCTCAAGGGCACCAGGTCAAATAAACGCGGGGTCGCCCCTCCTGCGAGCTGAGGGTTTACAAGCCCCTTCGTCCCTCCTGCGAGCTGAGGGTTTACAAGCCCCTTCGCCCCTCCTGCGAGCTGAGGGTTTACAAGCCCCTTCTAGGAGGACCCCCACTCAGGCTCCCCGGCTGAGTGCGGTCAGGCTCTGTGGAAGTTGGCTGCGACACGCGGTCTGTAAGGAAGGGGTTTACGCAGACACGGACACGCAAGCTGACGGTCCCCGTGTCCCGGAGCAGCATTCTCACGTGGCACGCTCCACCACGAGTCCCTGGTGGGGGCCCAGCGGCAGGGGGGATGTCACGGCAGCCTGTGGGCTCTCAACACCATTTCCTGCCCAAAGGAGCCAGGACTCCGGGGAGAAGCCAATTCCAGGCCGGGGCAGAAAACGTGGAGGGTGACCGGGAACAGCGGGGAAGGAGGCAAAGGGCCCCGGACTCCGGAGCCCCTACGGCAGACAACGGTCTGAGCACCGGTAAGATCGTCACACTGATGGGAGCTTCACGTGTGCTCACACCCTGCGTCCAATGCCCGGGCGCACACACACGTCTGCATACACCCCGCCTCCCCGGTCACCTCTGGAGGGACGTGGGCTCCTGAGTGTGACACCGGCCCATGTGGTCATGAGACCGTCCCTCGGGGCAGCCAAGGGGGGGACCCAGGATCCTGCACACCCCCCCACCCATGTGGAGGAGACACAGCACACGCCAATAGAAACGGGTGTATCTGAAAGACAGGGACTTTAAAAGGGGATTAAGGTAACATGAGGTCAGTAGAGTGGACCCTAATTCCACACGGCAGGTGTCCTTCTGAGAAGACGTTACGTTACAGACACACGCAGATGGCTCCTAGAAGAGACGGCGTCCATACGCCCAGGAGCGAGGCCTCAGGAGGAGGCTGGAGATGGAGCTTCCCGTCTCTGGGACCGGGGACAGAAACGTCCGCTGCTGAAGCTGCCGGCCTGTGTGTCCAGTCTCCCGTGACCAGACACGTGCAAGGGAAATCAGTTCTAATGTAACACACTCACCAAGGGCAGTGAGTTCACTAACGGGCCGCCCGATCTCTCTACCGAAGGCCCCTCTGGTCACAGCGCCCAGCTCAGACGCACCTGGTGGTCGCGCCGTCCTCTCTGCCAAGGCCACTAACCTGGTCTTTGCGCAAGCTGTGCCCATGCCTTGGGTTTCACAACACGCAGCTGCCGACGCACTGTGTAAGAGACAGAGGACGCTGGAGTGCACACAGGTCCCCAGCGTCTCACCCACGCCATCCCCGTGCCAGGCTGGGTCACTGTGGCCACACGGGTCCTTGCTAGGAGTGGACGGACTGGCCACACTCCCAGATGCTGTGCGGCCCTGGAGCGTGCGCGGGCCTGGTGCCATCAAGGCCCCACGCCCCGCCGTGTGAGATGCTGACCCAGCGCCTGCTGGGAGGAGGTAAACGTGGGAGCACAGCGGCGGTGGGGGGGGGGGGAGTGTGTCACTGTGACGGCCCTGCCGGGAATGGGGTCAGCAGCCTGATGGCCTGGGGGCCGAGTCACAGCACATGGCGAGCACCGGGCCGCACGACATGGGCTGCCCTCGTGGCACTCAGCACGGTGGTGGGCAGGCCACGGGGAGGGGGTGTTCTGGGGCTGGGGTGCTTTCCCGTGGAAGAGAATAAGTATGGCCCTTCCAAAGGCTGTGGAAACGGACAAGTACGCCGCAGAGAAGCGCATTCCCCTGGGGTCGGAGACAACGGGCGCGCCTGCGGGCCGCGGGGGATGGAGCCGTGCAGTCGGAGCCCAGGCAGCGTCTGAAAACTGCTCCCGCGTGGCGGTGCTCTGACCGCCGTGTCGCTGCAGACCCCGCCAGGGCGCGGGTGACGGAGAGCCCGTGTTCCCTCCACCGACTGCACGGGCACCAGCCCCATGTGTTTCATGGCCAGAGCTCAGTGGTGTCGCCACGAGGAGGCTGATGCCAAGCCCCAGGCCCCCCGGTTCTGGCAGAGGTCAGGTGCTCCTGAGGTTCTGGGAACAGCTGTAGCTCAGGGCCAGTCCTGTCCCACGAAGCCGCGTGCCGTGGTGCTGGGCCCTCTGCGCTGCCGGGGGGCTCAGGAACGGCCCACAGGGCGCACCTGGCTGGCTGGCAGCCCCGGTCCCGCTCCCCGCAGAGCGGCTTGCGTGGGCGTTGCTGGTAGCAGCGGAGGAGGACGTCACCTGGGGCACCAGCAGGGTACAGTGAGCCAAAGGTCGCCTGCGTGACAGGTGCCAGCCGCACCAGAGGGAAGGGCTTCCGGTTCCTCAGGGTACAAGGGCAGGTCCCGAGGGTACTCAGAGACGGAAAAGACAACAGGACTCCTCTCTTCCCCTCACCTGGATTACAACATCTGAAAGGTACGAGTTTCCAGGACGGCCACGGGCCATGCAGAAGGTGGACAGTCGCTAATGGCTGTGGGGCCCGGGCCGGGGGTGCATGGGGCCTGATCAGCGGGGGTGCGACACACGCAGGGAGCACGCGGCCCCGGAGGGACCAGCATGGAGGGTGCTCAGATCCCAAGTGGACAGGACCCACAGTATTCTGACCCGCGAGTCTGCCCGCACCCATGAGGATGGGCTCCTAAGGCCAAGGAGGGGAAGTGCCAGCCTTCAGGGCACTCGGTGGTATGCCCAGCCCGGATGCCCGCGGCAGGACAGAGTGGACCCATGGCCCTGCAGCTGGAGGGACGTCCCTGCAGGGCTGTGGCTCTGGGGACAAAAGGACAGAGAATCCACTACCCCCATCAGTCAGCCCGCCCCGTCCCAGGTGTGCCCCAAGGCAGAGCGAGGCGCAGATGGGCGGCCTGCAACTCAGCTGGGGTCCGGGTCTGGGGGGGCAGGAACAAGCCCGCACTGGGCCTCAGAGGTGGGAGGGGCACCCTGCTTTCTGGGGCTGGGTCTTGTGACGGCCTCAGATGGCACCCTGGAAAGCCAGGCTGGGTCCCCCCGGCTCCTCCCACGAGAGGAGAGACGAGCCTCACGGGTTCTGCAAAAAGACTCCCGTGTGAGAGAAACAGAGGGAAACCGTACCTGTGGAATCCATCTTTTTCGCTGGCTGTCACGTATTTTAAAAATTTAAAGCAAGTTGCTTTAAAAGTCCTGACTTAGAACAGAGAATCTTCTGAAACCGGGAAGCCACGGCCTGACGGCCCTTAGTCCTGCACGGGCGGGGAGCAGCTCTGTAGACGTGGCCCCGGTTCCTGCCTACTGGGGTCCCTCCCTCCTGACACAGCAACAGGACAGACACACCGACATGTCTTCTTTCTCAAGAACATGGGTAATGACGGCAGCTGTCCCCGGAGTGCCACCGGCTGGGACGTTCCAGCACAAACTCCCAGCCTAGCAGCCTGGGACGTCCAAGAGCATCAGGTCTGGACCCAGCACTTCGCAGGCACAAGCCCAGCAAACCAGCCTTAGAGAACCGATCCCCACGGCTCCCCTCCAGCAGCAAAACACCTTTTCTGAACATGCTGGGATGCAAACCGCCTCCGAGTTCAAAAGGAAAGACAGAGAACCACGTTCCCAATGGTGGCCGTGAGCATCACTCTCGTCACACACGGCTGCTTGCGGGAGAGAGGCTCCTTTCTACGAAGAGAAGAGACGCAGGGCGAGGCCAGAGATCGGAGGTGTGCGCGGCGCGGGGAGGTGCGGACGGCCACCAGGAGCGAGGCCTCGTCCGTGGGGCAGGTCCGTCTTCACGGGGCCTCCTGTTTCCGGAGCAGCTGGCCTTCGTCTGTGGGATTCATCACTACTTAATCCTGTGTCCGATTCACACTGGGACTCCCTTGCCTTCTCGCTAACATGTGAATGTTGGTCTTCCTGCCCCTGGTCTTCAGCAGTCTCACGCCCTGACGTCGTGGGTCCACCTGTGTGGCCGAGGACCGTCTCCTGCCAGGACCACACTCATGGCTCCATACAAGCTCTCTTCCCGGCTCTCTCACTGTGATCTAAAAGTCCCCAGAGCGTTGCTAAAACAGCTCTTTTCTCTTCCAATCTGTAAGCAGCGCCGCTGTCCCCAGCACACGGGCCTCTTCTCGCGGGAGCTTTCGGACCCCATCCAGGCGCACGCGGCCAGCCCGGAGCCTCGTGCAGAAGGGGAGGGTCTCTCGGGAACTCACTGTGCACATGCGAACCTGTGGCCAGCCCAAGCACGGCCACGCTCCTGGACAGGTGCATCCCCTGTCCCTGTCAGGGCTGACGGCCTGGCCGACGCGGAAGCCACAGGCGTCCCTGCAGCTCCACACGGGAGTGGAACTGGCCTGGTCCCGGGCGACCCTCCCCACACACCCTACGTACGACCAAGGGCACTGCAACAGGAGCCCTACTGGCACCGCACAGTCCCGCTCTTGCCTCCTTGCCAGCGTCCGAGGGCCCAGTGTGGTGGAGGTCGGAGCCTTCTGCGGGCTCAGGCCCAAGGCCAGCTCCATCCCCCAGCACCGAGGGTCTCACGGACCCTGGCACAGGAGCAGCAGGACCCACAGCCACACAGTCAGCGGTCAGCCCAGAGGACAGCTCATGGCCCCCACGCGAACACAGCAGAGATCTCGGGGCTCGGGGGCCTGAGCGGGCTGCACAGGGCACTCGGTCCATGCATAAGGGCATCAGCAGCCAAGCTAAAGAGCCGTGGCATGCAGGGCATGTGGTGCAGCCTTGGGGACATCGGGAGACACCTGCCACGCAGTCAGCTCAGGGTCTCCAGGAAGAACCACCGGCAAGATGCTGGCCAGCAGAGGCTGGGCCCCAAGGCAGGGAAGGGACAGGGTGGGAGGCAGCGGGAAGGTGTACAAAAGGCCCAGGGAAGCGTGTGCCCACTGAGCACCGTGCCACTGCCGGGCAGACTATGGAGCGCTGCAGCGGACCGGCTTGGGGGCCGAGGGGAGGACTGCCGGTGCCCGCGTCGTGCCCTCCACCGACGACCCCACTCCCTCAGAGCACCAAGAGCCCCTGTGCTCTGAACATGACACTCTGCCCTCGCCGCAGGAGGCTTTCGGGCTATCTGCCCTGTGGCGGATAGCTCAGGGCACACACGGGGCCGTCTGTAAGCAGCGGGAGAGAGCGCAGGAGAGGAAACAAGTTCACTAGGTCAGCGAACACGGGCCAAGTGCCGGTCACCCGCCGGCGCTGCCCCCAGTGACCCGCGGAGGCCTGTAGCCCGCCTGGCCCTGGGCCCCATGGGCAGGACAGCAGGCCCAGCAGCCAGCTGGCCTGGGGGCAGAGCTGGGGCGGGCGCTCCTTTCCTGCAGGGAATTGAGAAAGATCCCTGACCCTGCAGGGACCGAAGCAGAGACAGGGAAGCCCGGAGCAGATGCGCCCTTCCCGGCCACCAGCCAGCCTCTGGGCTCCCCTCGCCCCTCCTCCGCCTCCTCCCCACTCGTTTCCTGCAAAATCGCATCTCCTCAGGGTTTTCAGGACCCTTCAGCTGGAGACCCTGTGGTCTCTGCCATTCCAAGCTGCCACTCCAGCAGGCTTCAGATGTGAAATCCCACAAGAAATCCAGGTGCAGGCCCGAGGCCCCTCCGGGGCTGTCCTCACTCCTGAGAGCTCAGCACCCAGCGGGCCCGCCTCTCTGGGCAGGCGCCGAGGAGAGCCGACGGGCCAGAAGCAGAAAAGCTGCCAAGGCCAGCCGTTCCACTCCAGAGATGAGGCTCAGGCCCAACCCAGGAGTGGGCTCCAAATCCCCACAGGGGACGCGGTGGCACCTGACGCGTTCCCACAGGCCTCTCACCTGGGGGGCCGGGACACTGGGCAAGAACAGCTGCTTGGGGGCTTTCCAGGCACAGATCTCCCCCGGCAGAGTCCCACAGACGGGCCGAGCAGCTCAGGCTCTGAGCAGCACCGGATGGGCACTCTGGGCGGGCAGGTGCGACCTGGTGGAGGGCTGGGGCACGAGGGCCAGCCCAGGGGCACTGGCTCTTTTCTCAAGAACACCCCTCCCCGAAGGGAATGAGAACCCAGGGAGTGGGAGTCGGGAGGGACAGGTGCACAGAGCCTGTGCGGAGAAGCACCTCTCCGACCCACGGGCAGATGACGGGGAGCAATCCGCGACAGGGACAGAAGAGGCGGGTGGTACACGGCGCCTGGAGGGACCACCCGAGTTCCTGCTCCCAGGCACCTCCAGGGGGCCGTGAGCTCATCTGTTTACTAATAGTCTGTGCGTCTCACCCGCTGCTAGGAGCCCCTGGCTGTGGTCCAGGAGAGCAGTCCTTGCCCTGGGCTATGGGCTCACAGTCCCGAGAAAGTGAGGTGCCCCCTCCCTCTCAGCTCGGGGTGTTTCCTGCCCAGAGCGCAGTGCAGGGGGAGTGGGCAGCGGTTCGCCTTCGCTGGCCTTGCACACAGTCAGCGAGGACAGTCAGCAGGGGCAGGGAAGGGGGGTGCCAGGTGGGTTGGGGCCGGGATGGTGGAGACTGGGAGAACCTACCAAGGACTCCCTCCCCTGCCCCTCAGGCGGACAGATGCACCCAGGCTGTGGGGCCTGAGGCAATCCCTTATCTCCAGCGCCTTCGGCATGGCCTGAAGGAAAGGATCTTGGGATTCCAGTGCAGCATTCCCAGCGGCTTGCCTTTGCTCAGCACACCCCGCAGAGCAGGCTGTGGAAACAGGGTCCGGGAAACAGCACACCCTGAGGCCCTTGCCAAGGGGGCCCTCCAGCAGCAGTCCTGGGCTGCAGATGCTCCCAGCTGGGCACCTCCTGCCCACTCAGCTCTCCGACAAAGCACCCCCAGGACATCCTGGCTCAGCCTTACCCCCAACCACGGGCTCTACCCGAATGCTGGCTCCAGGCCCCCATCTGTGGGAAACTCCCACGGAACATCCAGGCCCTGCCCCCCAACTGTAGGGAGTCCCTAGCTCCCAGCTGTAAGGAGACCCAAGGGCACATTCTGTGCTTCCCCAGCTGCTGGAGCACCCCAGAGCATCCTGGCCTTTGCCTCCAGCTGCTGGGAGCACCCCAGAGGATCCTGGCTGTCCCCCAGGCCATCCTGCCATCCTCCCAGCTGCTGGGAGCTCCTCGGAGCATCCTGGCCATCCCCCCAGCTACAAGGAGTGGCCCGGAGCTTCCTGGCCGTCCCCCCAGCTGCTGGAGCTCCCCAGAGTGTCCTGGCTATCCCCCAGCTGCAGGGAGTTCCCCGGAGCATCCGTCCTGGTCATCCCCCAGCTGCGGGGAGCTCCCCGGAGCGTCCTGGCAGTCCCCCCAGATGCTGGGAGCTCCCCAGAGTGTCCTGGCCATCCCCCCAGCTGCTAGGAGCTCCCCGGAGCATCCTGGCCATCCCCCCAGCTGCTGGGAGTACCCCCAGAGCATCCTGGCCTTTCCCCCAAGCTGCTGGGAGTGCCCCATAGGATCCTGGCCGTCCCCCGGACCATCCTGCCATCCCCCCAGCTGCTGGGATCTCCCCAGAGTGTCCTGGCCATCCTCCCAGCTGTGGGGAGTGCCCTGGAGCATCCTGGCTGTCCCCCCAGCTGCTGGGAGCTCCCCAGAGTGTCCTGGCCATCCCCCCAGCTGCAGGCAGTGCCCCGGAGCATCCTGGCCATCCCCCCAGCTGCTGGGAGCTCCCCGGAGCATCCTGGCTGTCCCCCCAGCTGCTGGGAGCTCCCCGGAGTGTCCTGGCCGTCCCCCAGCTGCGGGGAGCACCTCAGAGCATCCTGGCTGTCCCCCCAGCTGCTGGGAGCTCCCCGGAGTGTCCTGGCCGTCCCCCCAGCTGCTGGGAGCTCCCCAGAGCATCCTTGCTGTCCCCCAGCTGCTGGGAGCACCTCAGAGCATCCTAGCCGTCCCCCCAGCTGCTGGGAGCACCCCGGAGCATCCTGGCTATCCCGCCAGCTGCAGGGAACTCTTGGCCCATCAGTAACATTTGTAGGGTGAGAATGGGCCTGACAGCCAGCCTGTGGTAGGAACCTGGGTAGTCTGCCCCTGGCTAGAGTGGTTGTTCTTCCGAATCCACGGGTAAGTGTGGGAGCAGACTAGTCCGTGCTCCTTGGTGCAGCGCAGGAGAGCACTCGGTGCAATGGGAGGATGTGGGCGGTGGCTGCTGGCCAGTGCACCTGGTTAGGAGAGAGGGCCCGAGTGGCCCTGAGTGCTCAGGGGTAAGCTGGGCTCCGGCTTGGGGTGTGCTGTGCTCCAGTGGCCCAGGGCCCCCACGAGGATATGGAGCTAATGAGTCCCACCGGAAAGAAGTGACTGATAACTCTTTCCTACCAGTGAAAAGACCTACTGCTACAGGGAGGCAGTGGTCCAAACCAGCCCCTCGGCCTAGGATTCCTGGCTGTCTGGGGCCTCAGGTTCACTGCTGGGGGGTGCTGTGCACGGAGCAGAGGGCCCCAATGGGTGGCCACACCGGTCCCCACCCTCCAGACCTCAGTGACCCGTGAGAGCCAGCTCTGCACCCCCAGCCTAGGAGTTTGGGATATCAATATTGTGAAAGCTGTTTTTAAAAAAAGATGTCAACCAGCAAGTAGCTTCTTAGAGAAAATAAGTCAGTCTTCTGGCTCTCAGATGGACACAGGACTTCTGGGAGTAAAGAGGCCGCAGCCCCTGGGCTCCTGTGGCAGGTCCCGCCCACGGGCTGGGAGGGGGTCAATGGCTCCCGCAGGGCAGTCCGGCTCCAGGAGCTTCTGGGCCCCAGTGAATGCAGGAGAAGGGAGTCGGCGTCGTGCCTGAGACCCGCTGGGAGCCGCAGGCATGTGTGTGCTTAGGGACAGCGTTTAACAAGCTTGGAGACGCCTCCGCTCGTGAGGCTGGAACGTGGGCAAAACCAGGAACGTGCCAATTAGTTATAGCACCGCAAAGCGTGGCTCGAAGGGCTGCTTGGCGGCCGGGCTTGAGGTCAGCACTGAGACCCCATCTAGACACACACTTTCCTCTGGCCGCATTTTCACAATAATTCACACCCTCACTCAGGGTTTATGGAGCACTAGAAATGTGAGAAACGCAAGCTCAGGAAAGGTTAAGGTCACTTGGATGCATCACAGCAAGCGCAGGAGGGCTGGGCGAGGGGTGAGCTCAGCCTTGCAGCTCCGGGGACGGTGGCATGGTGTCCCGGCTGTGCTGAGTGAAGGCCCCAGGGGCAAAGTGGTCGGCAAGGTACCGGTCTCTGGCCGGGCAGCACAGGGGGGTCAGGCTTTGCGAAACATGATTCGTGGGAGCCTCGCTCAGATTCCCAGGAGCAGAGGAGCCCAGAGCCCCTCCTTGGACCTTCTCCAGCATCTGGCGTGCACTCTGGTGCTCAGATGCCCGTGGGGACAGGAGCAGGGCAAGCACCCTCTTCCCGCACCAGGATGCCTGAGTGGCCATTTTCAGGGGCAAAATCCTGATTTTCTAAAATGAGAGATAAGACTGACAGTGCTTTAGTCGGCACTAATAAATTTTTAAAATGTTAAACACAAGTGTGTGTCTACACTTGTGTGTGTGTACACATACACAAAACCTGTGTATAGACACACACATCAAAACCCATATTTCAGGACCAAAGAGCACAGAGTACGAAAAGTCAAGTCTCAACCCCCTCCCCAATCCGCCAACTTGGCCACGGTTAAAGTTCATGCGTGACCCTTCTAGAACAGCAGAACTGGATGACAGGTGGCTCCTGGTGTTTTAGAAAAAGCCAGTCCCCTAAGGGCTCACCTGCCCTGAACCTGTCTGGGGTTGAGGCCCGCAGAGTCCCTGGGTCTAAGTCTCCTTACCTGGGACTCAGGGACGTGACACACGACCCCGCACCTGCCTGTCTCCAGGGCTGCACTGAGTGACCAGCAGCAAGGACACGGGAGAAATGCCCCTACACGTCAGTGGGCTACAGACACACAACAGAGGGCTACTGTCAGGCCCCCAGGTTGTCAAAGATGACGGGGCCCAAGGCCTGGCACCAGCCCTGCTGCAGCCAGCCCTCTCTGTCTTCCCCTGCGACACACGTGCTCCTGGAAGCCCTCCGTCCCCATGCCCCGCCCCCCTGATTTCTACGGCCACCAGCCCCTTCATAGCACCAGCTCCAAGTCACATCATGTCCCCATGGGCCCCTCCGTCACACCCCTTGGCAGACCGCTGGGTCGATAAAGAGCCGTCATCATGCATGGACACAAGGGGCAGCAGGAGGGCTGGGATGCGTGCCCGGGAGCCTGGCAGGTCACGGAAGCAGGTGGAAAGCACCGGGCCTGGAAGTCTGCAGGGCACGGGACTTCCTGCCCCAGAAGGGCCACACCTGACTCAGGCTCTACGGTGAGACCAAGGGCATCTGCTGTTGCTCTCTTTTAACCAAGAATACACATCTGGACAGAACTCAGAGAAAACGATCATCCACTCTGGGTACTTACACTGCATACAGACACCCCACAGGGCTGCCGGGCCAGAGTCTGTCCCTGCATCCGACCTTCACGGTAATCCTCTCTGTGGGTTTAACATGGAAGGGGGAGCCTGCGGCAGCGTCCTCCCCCAGACGACTCACTTCCAGTGTGAACAGGAAGCTAGACGGCCTTCCAGGAAGTGAGCTGTCCCTGGCACTCGTCACTGGGAGTTCAGAGATGGGGAAGCATCGGGGCTGGAGGCGGGATGCACTCACTCCCGGGGGTTCCAACAGAAGTTCCCCCCAAACCCTGGCAATAGAAACCACTTTAAGACCCCCACAACGAATTGCCAGGTGGCCTAATACAGTACGATTTAGCTTTTCCTATCCTGACAAGTTATTTTCCGTCCGAAGAGACGCTTAAGCTCCTTGCTAAGTCGGCAGTTAAATGACAGGTGGACTGGTCGTTGATCTGCAGACAGTGGCAGCCGGTCCCCAGCGCAAGCCCAGCAGGTGCATGCAGGCGTCCTCCCGGGCTCATCCGACTCAGAATGCCAGTGGGTTCCTGAGCGCCCTTGGGGGTCTGCCATGGCTGGGCTCGTTTACTGACTGATTTTGGGAGTCCGACTTTCTTTGCTTGGACAGGCCAGGTGCCCCCCGTGGAAACCTTGGCCTACTGTATTATGGAAAGGAGAAGAGCTCGCAGAGCACTGCTTGTGAAAAAACAAAATGTCTCTGTAGCGCGGAACTGAAGCTCAGCAGTCACAAACTCTGTACGCCGGACCTCGGGCCGCAGACCCGAGCAGTGACCGCAGCTCCCTCACGAACGCGGAAAACACACAAGTTATTCTGAAGAGCCGGGACGTGGCCGGCAACGCTTCAGCAAGGTGTGCGCCAAGCATCCTCCCCTTCCTGGGGGGCTAAGCGTTCCACCCGCCCGTTCCTTTTCTGAATGTCTTCCAGAAGCTGCCGGCCAACATCTAAAGCCACAACCCCCTGTCAGGAGCTGCTGCAAACCCCCGGTTTACAGCCCTGCGTCCCCTGCCCGAGGGGTGCCGGGGAGTTCAGGCTCTGCTGGCACATCCGCCCGTCCTTTCTGCGCGTTTACTCATCAATGACTAGCGAGCCTCTACCGCGCACCTGGTGCTCTCGGACAAAGAGCACCAGGTCATGGCAGGACGGACCCGGCCCCTGTCCATCCACACCACTGAGGGAGGGGGCTGCAAGTGTGACAGGGACCCAGAGGCAGCCCTCCAGGGACCTCCAGGGAGGAGGGGGGCTTCCTCCTGCAGGTGCTATGTCACCCAAGGCCTGCCCGAGCAGAAAGGCCAGGAGAGAGCAGGCAAAGTCAGGAAGACACAGATGTGGCGGGGCCTTGGAAGCCACCTGGAGTCAGGGCTCATGCCCAGGGTCACCCTCCGAGGGTTCAGACCAGTGGGTGGAAGAAGGCCTGTGGGCCATAGGAGTGATGAGGCAGGGACTGGTGGGGGACACCACTCAGGAGCCCTGAGGAAGTGGCTGTGCTCCTTACCCCCTCACAGCTGGGTACAGCAGCTGGCAGGTGATGAGTTCAAGTCTGTGAGCAAAGGAACGCAGAGGGGGAGGTGCTGGCAGACCCCAGGGGTGGGCAGATAATGGTGTCTGTCTCCAGACACACACAGACACAGGGGACAAGGTCCAGGAGCCGACTGGTACAACCTTGCTTCTTCGTGTCACTAGAAGGGATGCCACCCTACCCCTCTCCCCTGCCCTCAGTCTTGTGCCTACCCTTTCCTCTCCCACGATGATAATCAAGCCCACCTAGAGGAGGCTTCAAGAAAAGCGTGTCCAGGACAACAACATCAAACTTCAAGAACTTTCTACTTCATATTATTTCTAAAGACTGACTTTATGCATTAAATAAGAATCTCAGTGTCACCCCAAAATGTTTGGTCACAGCTGGAAATACACTCTCCACCAACTGCACAGCTGTTAAAGTCCTACAGCTGTGTCTCCTCCTGTTACAGTTTTGGAGTTAAAAGAAATGCCATGTCATGAGCAATCTTACAGAAACCAAATGCAATGCACAACCAGAGAGCAGGAATGTACACGCCGAGGCCCAGCCCTGCCGGGGAATGACCCCACCAGGCCAGGGAATGGACCCTACCAAGTCAGGAATGACCCCACCAGGTTGGGGAATGACCCCACCAGGCCAGGGAATGGACCCTACCAAGTCAGGAATGACCCCACCAGGTCAGGGAATGACCCCACCAGGCCAGGGAATGACCCCACCAGGCCAGGGAATGGACCCTACCAAGTCAGGAATGACCCCACCAGGTCAGAGAATGACCCCACCAGGCCAGGGAATGGACCCCACCAGGCCAGGGAATGGACCCTACCAAGTCAGGAATGACCCCACCAAGGCAGGAATGACCCCACCAGCTCAGGGAATGACCTCACCAGCTCGGGGAATGACCCCACCAGGTCTGGGGATGTTTCCCCCCAGGTCCGGGTATGACCCGGCCATGTCCCCGAATGGGTGCCCCCTAGTAGCCGGTAAGGACAGCAGGCGTCCGTCTCCCAGCGGGACCGGAGGGCTCCGCGCATCGCGCGCGCTGGAAGCGGACCCCGCTGCTCGCTCGCTGGACCCGGGCATGCACAGAACCGACTCGGTCACGGCCGAGCCCCCAGGGCAGCGCCCCCGGCACTCGCCGCGCAGCACAACTTGCCCGCGCAGAGGCGGAAATCCTGCCGCTACCGCCGCCGGCTCGCAGCGCGGGCTCCGGCCCGGACTCAAGGGACCGACGAGGACCCACACGAAGTCATCAAGCCACCAAGTCACATCCCGGGCAGCCGCGCGGTTCCCTCCAGGGGCCTGCACGCGGCGGGGCCGGCCGCGGGGCTCGGGGACCGGCGATCCGGGAAAGGGGGTGTGGGGCCGGGCGCCAGGGCGAGGGCCCCGGGGATGCGGCGAGGCCGCCGGCCGCGGGGCTGTGGGGGGTCGCAGGCCGCGGGGGGCGGCGGGGCCGGGCCCGCGAGAGCCCTCCCCGGCCGCGCATCCCGCCGCCCGCCGCCCGGCCTGGGGCGGGCACCCACCTGGGCCTTCCGCAGGGCGCCGAGGCGCAGCTCGTGCACGAAGGGGTTCCGCCCCGGGGGCGCCGGCCGCCGCACGTCGCCGGCCCCCACGCTGGAGCCGGGGGCGGCCCGGGGACCGCGCGCCCGCAGCCTC
>ML109665.1:0-11761 GCA_003697995.1 Taxidea taxus jeffersonii | reverse complement strand
GGGGGGATCAGGAAGGACCCGGGGCAGGAGGACGTGAGGTCTGGAAAGAGGTGCAGGAGGAAATTAATTCCCTAGAGATGAAAATGCCCTCCCCTGCAGCGGGGTGTGTCCCCCCGAGCGCAGAGCCACAGCCAGTTGGGTTTACAGGCCATGGTGCCTTGTGTGGAGGTGGGCCCGATGGGCGAGGATGCTCGCTGCCCCCTCCCTTTCTCTTCCCTCCCCAGCCCCTCCCTGGCTGGCTGGCTGCAGGCTCCTGGGCAGAGCCTCTCACAGGGCCGGGTGGGTCCCCGTGTCTCGATGGGCCTCCGAGGTGAGTGGCACAGCAGGTGTGGACGGCGAGGGCAGACCTGCGCTTGCCCACGGACCTGCTCCCGCCATTGTACCCGGACCCACGCACGCGGACTCGTGGCTGCAGGTGCACCTGTGCCTGCCATGACACCTGCCCCTCTTCCCACCACGCCCGCGTGCACTGACGCCCCAGCTGCGGTGGCCCAGGCCCCGGGGCTGCTCTGCTTTGCGCCAGTGGCTCTTGCTTTAGCAAACAGGGAAGCTGTTCCGAGTGAGAGCTCTTGGTGTCTCGTGACCGACGCTGGAAATCACCTGGTCTGGCTTCCTCACTTCAGGATATCCGTCATAAGAGGACCCGTGTACACATTTTCAACCCTTGGATTGATGAGGCCAAGAACTCTTACTGGATCAGAGGCCTTTTATAAGCCACTTGACTTTAAAGCCTCCGTGACGAGGGTGTGTCCCATAGAACAAGGAACGGGAGGCTGGGGTTTGTGTCCGGGAAGGACAAACGGGGTGTGTGGTCCTTGACCCGGGCGTGTTGTGTAGTTAAAACTGAAATGCTGTGTATTTCCTTCGTTGTGCCTTTTTAGGGTGCTCCCCATTGATCACCCAGAAATTCTTCGAGCCAGAAACCGAGTGTTTGCTGACGTGCTGCTCCAGCGGGCCTCTGTCCTCTTAGAGAGAACTTCACACAGGTTCTGTTGCCGGCCGTTTTCCGGTCCCCTGTGCTCAGAATTCCCAGGCCCGCCCCGGAAAGCTACTTGTAACCCACACCGTCCTTGCAGCTGGGGGCTGGGATGGGCTGGTGCAGGCCACGGTTTCCCCAGCACGTAGGTTACGTCCCATGACTCGAGAAGGCAGTGGACCGGAGCCACGGGCATGGGTTCTGCCATGACCTTGGGAGGGGCTCTGCTCCTCTCTGCATCCCGTTTCCCCCCTTGGCTGTTCTTGACCCTTATGGGAGGCTTTCCTTCGGGTTGGGAGAGTGAACACACGTGGAGTGCCCAGGACGGGTCTGGCACCGGGTGAGGGCCCGCTGAGTGCTAGCCAGCTGTCTTAGCAAGGGCACGGGGCCTTCAGCTCTGGAACCTGCAGCCTTCCCGCTGCAGGGGGCCTGGCGGTGCGCAGGGGCGCCTCCCCCCGCCCCAGTCCCTCAACGGCTGACAACGCTGGGCAAACGTAGAGTGTGGATTCTTTTAGGAAGGTCAGGGGATCGGTCTCACTGCTCTGAGAACCAGATCCTGGATTGCAGATGGGGTTTTGTGGAAAGCCGGCGGTGGGTCCAGCGGCCCACTCGGTTCTGGGGGGAAGGGCGCTGCTGGCCCGCGTGTCCCACTGCAAGACCACAGCTCCACAAGTCCAGGTGTGGACACGTCTGATCCCCGAGGAAGAGAGCGGGAACCCTGTGTTGGGCAGCTCACCCCTGTGTGAACGCTCACGGGTGGTGGGATGGCGTGTCCTCCGTGCTCACCCCGACTCCGGGAGTGTGGTGCTCCGTAACACGCACGCGCATCTCTCTGGGCGCGCGGCCTGGCAGGTGTGCGTCGTGCCGTGACTTAGCCGTGCAGGTGTGCCGGCGGTGGGGTCCCCTGCGTGTTGGGGTGGGGGTCAGGCACCCTCATTCAGCGACAAGAACTTGGGACAAGTTATTTCCCCTTCTCAGCCTGGGCTTTGTCATCTACAGAAAGGGGTTAATGAGACAAGCCCTCTCAAGGGCCCCCGGGAACGGCACCCTGATGACGGGTCTTCGCCGAGCCCGGCTGCCAGAGGCTGCCGGAGGCTGTCGGTGTGCACACGGGGAGCCGGGGCCCCTTCCCCTCCGCCGAGCGCAGGCCTCTGGCATTTCTCGTTCACCGTACGACAGGGCGGCCTCCTTCTTCTTCCCTTACGTGGATCCTGTGGCCTCTGTTTGGCCTGGAGGCTTCTCAGCGCCTGTGGCCGAGGCTTCCCGTGGGATGCTCGCCCGCCCCACTCGGACCGGCCCGGCCTCTGGCGTCGCTGTGAGGCGGAGGATGTCTTCCCGGTCGGTTTCACGTGCCCAGAGGCGAGGCTTGGTCTCATCGGGAAGCGCGGACTCCTGCATCCCTCGGCCGCGGGAGGCTTCTCCGAGCAGACCGGACGGCAGCTCACTCCTGAGCTCGAATTCCGTCCCTCTCTCGCTGGCGTCCGTGGGAGCGGCTCCCTTCTTCGTCTTCTTTCATTTCAGAAGAGACTCGTGAAGAAAGTGACTGAGTGAAGGGTGCTGGGCTGTATCCCAAGGACGCGAGCCGGGCTGGGCGGGGGTGAGGCTCCGACGCAGACCGCAGGGGCCCGGGCTCTCCCGGCTGACCAGTGGGCATCACGTCAGACGTCAAGAGGCAGTAAGACCTGAAGAAACTTTGTCTTTTCATCTCTAAAAAAGAAATCTGGGGGACGTGCTGGCCATAGCCAAGCGGTGTCATCTGAGGAGAACTCGCATTCCCAGTGCTGGTCCCTGATCCGGAGCACTGCTGTGACGCACCGAGGGCCCCACGGCAGGTGGGGAAAGGCAGCGTCGCGTGGGGGACACCGGGGGGCGCCCAGGGGGCCCTTGGCAGACACGCCTCCAGCTTCAAGAAGTGCTCATGGAGAATTCGCGCCTGGTTCCCTACAGGTGGGACGGTGACGAGGGGTCCAAGTGCCCCGCGCGTACACAGCTGTGCGCGAGAGAACACCCGTGTGGCCCCGTGACTTCTGCAGACACTTTGTGCCTAACTGGCGTGAAATGTGGAAGCGGCTTCCTGGGTAGAAACCCTTGCTGGGAAACCGGGACGAGGATGTGGAGTAAATTCAGATGTCACTGGTGGGGACAGGTGTGTGCTCGTTGTGGACCCCGTTTTCAGGGACAGGTCTCAGAGGGGCCAGCTGCCTGGGGGCCTGGGAGGGCTTCCTCCGGTTGGCTGGGGACCCCGAGGAGCACAGTTTGCTGAACCGAGTATCATCCTGTCGTCCATAGGCAAAGGTAGGCATGCAGCCCGACCCGGTACGGGCAGCCTTACCCGAAAGGTGTGTCCAGGAGTCACTCCTCTTAGAATCGTCTTCCACCGTAGGATGTAAAACTCTCGGCGAGGCCTGCGGGCAAACAGGCTGGCACAGCTCTGTCTGTAGCAATTTACAGCTGCCCCTCCTCGGCAGCCCCCCAAGCTGTGTGCAACAGCTTCTTTATGCTTATGAAACCTTATTCTCTGAACCCTTTTATTTACTTCTATTTTAGCTCAGTAGTGAAGACGGTTTCTGGTAGTAGGAGACATTATCACTTGGTCGACGTCACGAGTTCTTACTTGATTGTCCCCCACACGGTTTCTCCCCATCCGATGGGCTGCACAAGGCGCCCGGGGGACCAGCCTGCCTCTGCCACAGGCTGTGGGGACATCGCCCTGCTGGCTTTCCACCAAGGTCTGAGGTGCTTGCCGCTGGGAGAGGGCATAACAGGGGTGATGACGATGGCACCTTGGGAAACCTGGGTCAGGACACTCTGGGCATGGTCGAGGACCAGCCTGTGAGGAGCACATGGGGGTACAGGGGGGGACGTCCTGTCTTGGCTCAGCCGGGGCTGGACCAGGGCTGGCCCTGCCAGTGGTCTTTTCTCTGGTTCCACGAGTTAGCCTGAGACCTTCCACTGGGGGCTGTGCAGTTCGGCCCCCAGCCCTGGCCCGTCCCACTTGTCCCTCAGTGTGTGTTCTGAACCGGGCTCTCCCACTGCAAACCGTGGGGGAGCCCGCCTGTACCTGACCACGCCTGGGAAGAGTCCGCCAGGAAACCTGCCCACCCGGGCCCCAACGGGACCAAGGCCAGGGCTGTCCTCAGAGCCACCCTCCTGCTGCCTGCCCCCACCATACCTCCAGAAGCGGGTCCCTGATGATCTGTCTCCCTTCCATGTGCACAGACACCCCCCATGTACACCCCGGGAGTTTGCTTTTGTCACCAGGAGCCTTTCCTTGACAAAATGGCTTGGAGTCACCGCAGCGTTCACTTCGAATCGGGCTGCCGTGTGGCTGGTGTGGAGACGTCGCGCTGCCACACCGCAGGCTGGTGGTGGGCTGTGGCCAGAAGAGTCAGCTCCTGGCTCCGGTCTCCAGATATGCTCCCCGTCCATGTGATGCTGTCCAGCTGCCAGCCTCCTGTGCGGGGGTCAGCCCCCGGGGACGGGGGCTTCATTTATTCCATTTACCGGCACGTTCCCGGGCCTTATAGCAGCATCTCGGAGATGCTCCGTAAGCACTTGGGGAATAAAAGAGTTAAAAAATGGATGAGTCAGTCTGGGGAGAGGAGAGAGCTTTGGTGCTGGTCGCACAGCCTGACGTTTATTTGACCCCAGTAAGAGAACCCGCGAATGAAGGAGGGGTTAAATGTAGAAAGTGTAATCTGCAAGTTTCGAAGAATAGAGATTATCGTAATGACTTTGGGATGGAGAAAGATCTCCCATGAAGCCCACTAAAAGACAAGTCGTGCAGCAAAATATTGATGCATGTCAACAAGACAACGCTGTAAAAGTCCTACGTAAACCACGGGTAATACAAGCCACAAAGTGGGCACAGAGTCGTCACAAAGAACGTCAGGACGTGCACGATGTGAAGAACTTCGCAGAGCTTGCGGAAAAGCGGACAACAAGATAGTGGCCAGAGGACAGGAGCCGGCCATGGGCAGAGGACAGGAGCCAGCCATGGACGAGCCCTGCGTGGCGGACACATGGCGAGAAGATGCTTGCGTGGGCTGGAGCTCAGGAAAGGCAGAGGCGTCCCCCCAGGGGGGTAATTTCGTTTTGGAATCGAGAGAAATCGGAAACTGCCCATGAAGGGTGGAGGCATGACCTGTTTGCACGGTCACCTATGGCCTTCCCGATGTTGTCACTCGTAACCGGGAACTAAAGGCCCCACTGCCAGTGGCGCCAAGACACAGCCCCAGAGCCCCGTTGGATGCCGGCTTCTTTAGGAGCACCGAGATACTCCCAGCGGGTGCCCGGGGGCGGCGGGGTGGACCGGCTCGGCCGAGCGGGGCCGGCGGCTCAGCGCCCAGTTCCGGGGCGGCGGACAAGGCTCCGCGGTGGGCGCGGGCCGAGGGGGCCGGGCAGGGGCTGCTGGGGAGAGCCGCTGGGCGCGGGGCGGGTGGTGAGGAGGACGCTCGGAGGCCTCGCTGCCAGACTGAACGTTGAGGCGTCTAGTTTCCTTCTGGCTGATTAGGAAACCGGTTCTTGCCTGTTTGATTCCAGCTTTCCAGGCGTGTTTTACTTTGCTCGGGTGCTCCGCTGGGGCTGCCCCGCTCACGGGACTGGCACGGGTCTGGCTGCGACGCCGCTGCGCCGGGCTGGGCGGCAGAGCTGGGGTCGGCGGCTCCGGGAGACGCGCCGTCCGGGCTCCGCGTGTGGGCGGCGCGGGCGTTCCAGGCTGACCCTGCCAGCCCGCTCTCAGCCAAGTGCGGTGGCATTTGCTCTGCTGTGGCTCCCAGCTCGTTCAGGGAGGGTAAGAGAGACAAAGGTACCCCGGCTTCTGGCCGTGCGGTAGGTGCACTTTAAACCCAGACGCCGCGACCGGGGCAGGTCGCGGGCTTCCGGCACCGCCCGACGTTTTGGCTGCTTTGGAGAACGATCACGCGAGTCAGAGTTTTATGAACGGCTGCCCCCCTCCCGCCGGGGCTGTGCTGCGATGCTGACCCAACACGACACACGGATCCCTCTGTCCCCCGCTGGACGGTGGCCCGGCGTCCTCGGGCTGCGGCGAGATCACTCAGCGCTGGAGAGCTCAGGGCAACAAGAAGCCTCTGTTGGCGACGACGGGCTTTGAGCAGAAAGGGTCCCTGCGCGCGGGCTGGTGAGTCCCGGACCGGCGCCCAGACAGAGAAGGTTCCTTCGTGAGGCCATCCCGGCGGGCGGGGCGGAGCCGAGGGCCGATTCTGGTTCAGTGGGCGAACCTGGAGGGAACCCCGTCCCACGACCGCCTGTGGCACTCGGAGTGCAGCTGTCCCTCGCAGCCACCTCTTCTCAGCTTCCGAGACCGCAGCGCCCGGCCTGGGGCTCGGGGCAGTGGGGGTCGTCGGCACTCCTCTGCTGCTCTTGGAGGACACCCCCTGCCCCACACTCAACCGAGAGCGTGGTTCCAGCAAGGAGACGTCCTCTGATGCCCAGCTGTGGCACTGTCGGGTTTAGTTCTCAGTCCTGGCTCTTTTTGGCTTTGAACCCCGAGCTGTTTGGACGGCTCCCCGGAAGGAAGGGCGAAGGATCCCTGATGTCCAGGACCCCAGGGGCAAGTGTGTCCAGGGACACCCTCTGCTCGGCCGGGACCCTGGAGCTGCCCTCATCACCTGCACTTCACCCCACTGGGGAGGGTGCGGGCCCCCCCAAGTAGTGTGACCTCTGACCTCGGCCCCCCACCCAGGACAGGCGAGAGGGACAGCAGGTACCAAGTTACAGGCACGGCCTGGGGAGTAGGACCCTGCCTGCCTCGCAGGGGCGCACAGGCTGCCCCGGGGCCCACATGACGTGGACGGGGCCGCGGGACAAGGCTTGGTAGTGACAGGGGCGTAGGTCGCCCCTGGCAGATGGGGGAGCAGCTAGGGGGCTGGTTTGAATATTCCAGGTCCCGGAAGCAACCTGGAAGCCATTAGCTTCCACTGCGGGGAGCCAGCCCCGGGCAACCTTTCCCGCCAAGGGCCAGGGACATGTGGGCGTGCGGAGGCTCATGCAGTGAGTCCCCTCCCTTGTACTGCGGCTCCCACTCCCACATTTGTCACTCCCACATCTGTCCTGCCGGCCCCCCCCCCGCCACTGTGTAGAACGGGACGCAGTGTGGGCAGGTCTGGGCGGTGGCTGTGTGGCGTGGAAGGGGGCTCCCTGTCCAGAGGGCGCCGGCCTGGGCTTTGGTGAGGACACGAGCTCTCCCACGGGCGGAGGGAGGGCCACACGGAGCGAAGCTCGCCAGGGCCGAGTGCGGAGTGGCCTGGCTCTGCCGCGTGTCTGTAAGCAGGGCTCGGGAGCAGGCTGAGCTCCGCAGCGCGAGGGAGGGAAGGGTCGGGAGAGCTCGGAAGTGGGTGACGAGGCGGGGTCCGGGTGCCACCCTGAGCTTCTGCAGACCCAGCTGCAGACACAGGTGTGGGCTGGTGGGCCTGGGGTCCAGGTCACTTTGTGTCCTTGACGGAGGTGGGGGCCGTGGCTTGGCGGCCTCCCCGTCTGTGGGGTGGCGAGTTTGGTTCCGCGGCCCGACGCGCGGGCGTTTTTTTTTTTTTAAAGATTTATTTATTTATTTATTTGAGAGAGAGAGAGAGTGAGAGAGAACATGAGAGGCTAGAAGGTCAGAGGGAGAAGCAGACTCCCCGTGGAGCTGGGAGCCCGATGTGGGACTCGATCCCGGGACTCCGGGATCGTGACCTGAGCTGAAGGCAGCTGCTTAACCAACTGAGCCACCGAGGTGCTCCGCGCGGGCCGTGTTAACCGTGTTTGTTGAAGGCCCCGGCGCAGAAGGCCCGTCCCCACCTTTCTTTCCCTGTCCTGGAGGCACTTCGGTCCATGGCGTCTCGGCCCACGTCTCCGAGCGTGATACAGATGGGCTGGAGACGACTCTTCTACTCAGGTCAGCGCTATTTGACTTTGCAGCGATTCATTCGTGGCAGAGTTGCACTTTCTAGGCCGAGTGCTCCCTACAACCATGCGTGCAGAGCGAGGCCCTGCCCCTGCTGCCTTTGCCCCCCGCGCGCCTCTCCAGTCCGCTCACAGGGCACGCGAGGAGGAGGGAGGGCGGCGCAGGCTCCCGGCCCCTGGGCAGGGACGAGGCCCAGAGCTCGCCCAGCACCGGCCCCTCCCCCGCGCCGTGTGGACCTGTGTGCGGGGCTTCGTGGGGGGGGTGAGGTGCTGTGGGGGCCCCACTGGGCAGGGGCCCCCGAGCCAGGACCCAGGCCCCTCTGCAGCGGGCGGCTTGGGGTGTGACACACTGTGCTAATATTTACGGCTGTGGGTTCTCAGATTCCTTCCTGAAAACGGCTCTTGAGTGTCCCCTGCACACAGCGGGTCAAGTTGGCCCGGAGGCCCAGCACGCCCGTGGTTCTCCACACATTCCACCTGCCTCAGTAGGACTCGCCTGTGCTCTTGTCACTCTTCGCTCAGTGGGGCCCACAGGGCGTGGCCCAAGGGGCTGGTGTCCGTGACACGTCACATGTGGAAAAGAGAAGTGTCAGTGAGGCGACCAGCAGCCTCCGCAAGCTACGCACGTCAGCGCCCTTGCCCGGACTTCCTGTGAGCGAGTGAAGCGAGTCACATGAGGGTCAGGTCACTCCAAGGACATGGTCAAGGTCTGGGTGATTTAGGACCGGGGGGATTCACACATGGGGGGATTCTGGGTTGTAGCCGGACCAGCTGGGCACTGAGATGGTGGGACAGGGTCATTTTACTCGCCGATGGTGACGGGGGGGGTGCAGCTGGCAACAGGCTGGTCGTGGGGGCCGGATGACTGCCAGAGGCCGAGCAGATTAGGACCCTGTCCCGCCCCCTGGGGACCCCAGCACAGCCTCGACGCTGATCTGTGGAGGGCACGAGCTTGCCATCTGCTGCCCCGTACGCTTCTCGTCGACAGAACCACCCTCCGGGTGCTGAGGCTTGTGTCCGGCACATTTTACAGAGAAGCTGGAGACTCAGAAAGGTGGGGGTCCTAGACTCCAAGGGGTCACCTCACAGACTACAGACTCACGCCCAGTCCTGCCTCACTCCCGGGATCCCCCTGCCTCAGACCAAGGACAGTCTGGACCGAGAAAGTGGCGACAAGCTCCCGACCAAATGCGATGGCAAGGAGGCTGTGTTTCCTTGTGCTGCCCCTTGGGGGGACAGCAGTGTGACCGCCTGGCTCCCGGGAACATAGGGCCTCATCCTTCCTCCGGGTCTGCGCTACTCTGACCCTGCTCTCTGCGAGCGGCTGGGGAATGTCCTCCTCATGGGCACGGTGAGCTGAGCCCACACCGGACGTGGGTCCCTGGCTATCCACAGGGTTCGTGGTGCCACGTCCACCTGGATCCTCCGTGCCAGGCCCATGTGCGCTGCTGCGCGGAGCGGACCACATGTCTCTGAGATGCCCAGGACTGAGTGTGTTGGGATACAAAGGCCTGGCCACCGGGCCCCAGCCAGGACCACCTCCAGGGTACCGTTGTCACGCAGAGCTCCCGTGGGATTCGGGGACACTGGACTTCTCCCAGCCCCGTCCCTGCCCTCCCCCTCCCCCCATTGCCCTCAGGCTGCTCCTGACTTCTCTCCCTCGGTTACCATAAGAATCTCCTGCGCGGAAGGGAGGGTCCGATACGGGTGTGGCTGGTCAGGGTGGGCTTCCCTGAGGGGGAGGCCACTGCTGTGAGGCTGGAACAACGAGGTATACCCATGACTCAGGGATGGACACTGAGGGAAGAGCCTGTGCAAAGGCCCTGCACTGAGCAAGAAGCTGGCGTAGGAGGGTTGGAGAAGTGAACAGGAAATGGACTCGTGAAGTCCTACGTAGCCTTCCAAAATTAAGCTTCTGTGGAATGTCCACGACGTAGACAATTACTTCTTGTTAGGGTTTTATTCATTTCTTTGAGAGAGCGAGCGAGCAGGGGGAGTGGCCGAGGCAGAGGCAGAGGGACAAGTGCCTCTCCTTTGAGCAGGGAGCCTGATGTGGGGCTCGATCCCAGGACCCCGGCATCATGATCTGAACCGAAGGCGGATGCTGCACAGGCGGAGCCCCCAGACGCCCCGATACAGACAATTCTTAAGAAAATGTCACATGGAAATGACAAGACACAGCAGGTACGGCTTCAAGCCTGAATATCTGTGTCTTTGCAGACAGAAAGCCGTGGGGACGGGGGCAGCCGTGGCTCCAACCTCCTCCGCCTCGGCCTCGGCCAGTAGAGGAGGCTCTCACACGTGGGAGAAGCCAGTGCGGTGGAACACAGGCTCAGAGTGTTAAAACTTTTCCTTCGGGTATTTGCTGGACTGTGAACTCATTTCGGAAGCTCTTTTCCTAAGGCTTCTTCATGAGCCCATAGAGGAGATGGGCCCAGGTTGCTCAGGATTCACAAACAAGGCGGTGCGCGGAGCTCTGCTCCCAGCTCACGACGACGCGAGAGTCTTCGGACGCGCCCGTGGGCACCGTGCAGGGGGGAAGCGGAGCTTTCTGGGGTCATGACTGCCGGAGCCTCGGGCGGCCGTCAGCGCACAGGCAGCCAGCGTCCCAGGCTGGGGACTCATGCTGCGTGGGGGGCGCTTCCTGGGGGGACACTGACCTTGGCCCCAGGCACCGGCCCCAGGTGGGAGGTGACCCGTGGGTGGGGCAGCTTGGAAGTACAGAGGTTTGTTCTGTCAGAGGTCAGAAGTCAGCAGGCGGGGACGTCAAGGTCAGAGGCTCCTTCTGAATTCTCTGAGAAGGGATGTGGTCCAGGCCTGTCTCCAGCTGCTGGGGCCCTCTGTGTGCGTGGCTTGTGGGTGCCTCTCGCCACCACCACCGCCACGTTTCTGTGTCGGGAGGACACGGGTCCTGGTGGGTCAGGCCCCACCCTAGTGACCTCACTGAACTGGGTCGCTCCTAGAGACCCGTCTCCGTTAAAGCCACGCTCTGGCACGGGGCCAGGACTCACATCTTCTGGGGGGGGTGGAGCTCAGCTGCTAACACCCAGGAGGGGACGCCCCCAGCCCTCCCAACCCCCCGCTCTTCGGGTGGACACGCCGTGGCCCCGGGGCACTGTGTGGGCTCCCGCGATGTTGCTTCCCAGCTCCCCGGCCAGGTCTGCTTAGGGGGTGTCTGACCTGAAGCTCGTGACGCTCAAGGCCACTCCCAGCAGCCCGGAGCAGGAGGCACTTGGAGTCTTGGCTCGGCCTTGTGACCGGCACCAAGACTGAGGCTGCCGGTCAGCTTTCCCACCTGGTGGGGCGCTGGGCAGGGCCGTGCACGTCTCCGTCAGACGAGGGACGGGGCGCCCGGCTGGCAACCGTTGGCTGACCCCAGCAGAAACCCCAGGAGCGAAGGCACGACAGCCCTTGAAATGGGGTCCGCCTGCAAGGGAGAGCAGGTCCAGGCTGGGAGGGCCCTCTTCCTGGCAACCTGAGCAGGCCAGTGGGGGGCAGCTAGCAGCACCCCAGCACCAGAGAGGCTCCCCCAGCCAGCTGCATGGGTGGGTGGCCCCCTCCCAGGGCAGGGTCTCTGGAGGGAGGAGCAGCGTGCCCCCCACCCCCCGCCCCCTGCCCCCCTTCCCCTAAGGCCAGGCTGCGGGACAAGCTTCGGCTGCAGGCACAAGATGCTCGGTCCCTGAATGCTCTCTGGGCGTGTGACAGAGACCATCCGCTCCAGCATGACAGGGTCCTGCGGGCTGGGAGACACGTGGCGCTCTTGTCCTTGCTGCACCTGAGTGGGCAAGCTTTGGGTTCAAGTCTGTCCCCTTCCCTCTGTTGCTGAGGGGCCTGGGCTGTGACCCGTCCATCTGCCTCAGGCAGGAGCGTCCGGAAGCACGA
>ML109664.1:55092-65836 GCA_003697995.1 Taxidea taxus jeffersonii | reverse complement strand
CTCTCTCTCTACCTGCCTCTGACTACTTGTGGTCTCTGTCTGTCAAATAAATAAATAAATAAATAAATAAATAAATAAATCTTTAAAAAAAAACTTATATGATCATCTCAATAGATGCAGAAAAATCATCTAAGAAAATTCAACATCCATTCATCGTAAAAACTCTCAACACAGTGGACACAGAGGCCCTCAACATAGCAAAAGCCATATAGGACAAGCTCACAGCTAAAATCATACTTAATGGTAAAAAGCTGAAAGTATTTCCTCTAAGATCAGTAAAAAGACAGATGCCTATTCTCCATTTTCATTCAACATAGTAAGGAAGTCCTTGCCTGAAAAATTGGGCAAAAAAAAGAGGGAAAAGGCATCCATACTGGAAAGGAGGAAATAAAATTGTCTGTTTACAGTTGCTACGATCTATATAGAAAACTCAATGACTCCATCAAAAAATTGTTAGAACTAATAAATGAATTCAGAAAATTTGCAAGATACAAAATCAACACACAAAAATCAGTTTTATTTCTATTCACTAACAGGAACAATCAGAAAGAGAAATTAAGAAAACAATTGCATTTACAATTGCATCAAAAATACTTAGGAATCAACTTAAATAGGTAAGCAGTCTGCACTGAAAATTATAAGGCAGTGATAAAATAAACTGAGGAAGAAACAAATAAATGGAAAGTTATTCCATGTTTATAGATTGGAAAAATTAATATTATTAAAATATCCATACAACTCAAAGCAATCTATAGATTCAATGCAATCCCTACCAAATTGCAATGCAATTGCAATGCAATCAATGCAGTCTCATACCAAATACCAAAAAATTGGCATTTTTTCACAGTAATGGAATTTGTATGAAATTTGTATGAAACCAAACAGACCCTGAATAGCCAATGAAACCTTGAGAAAGAACAATGCAGGAGGCACCATGCTTTCTGATTTCAAACTACATTACAAAGCCATAGTAATCAAACAGTATGCTACTGGCATAAATACTGAAATCACATAGATCAACGGAACAGAAAAGAGAGCTTAGATTTACCCATACATACAAAGTCAATTAATTTCCAACATAGGAGCCAGTCATATACAATGAATAAAGAACAGTCTTTTCAATAGATGGTGTAGGAAAAAATGGACACTAACATATAAAAGAATGAAATGGGGCCCCTATCTTACCCCATACACAAAAATCAATTCCAAACAGACTTAAGACCTGAAACTATAAAACTCCAAGAAGAAAAGATAGGTAGTAAGCTCCTTGACCTTGATCTTGGCAATTAATTTTTGGATTTGACACCAAAAGCAAATGTAGCCAAAGCAAAATAGTAAGTGAGACTACATCACACTAAGAAGCTTCTGCACAGCGGGCGCCTTGGTGGCTAAGTGGGTTAAGCCTCTGCCGTCGGCTCAGGTCATGATCTCAGGGTCCTGGGATTGAGTCCTGCATCAGGCTCTCTGTTTCCTCCTCTCTCTCTCTCTCTCTCTGCCTGCCTCTTTGCCTACTTGTGATCTTTGTCTGCCAAATAAATAAATAAAATCTTAAAAAAAAAAAAAAGAAGCTTCTGCACAGCAAAACAAACCATCAATAAAATGAAAAGAAACCTACGGAGAAAATATTTGCAATGCACATATTCAATAGGGTTAATGTCAATAATATACAAGGAAAACATACAACTCAATAGCAAAAAAACAAATAACCAATTTTTAAAAAATGAACAAGAAACCTGAATAGACATTTTTCCTGAAGAGACATACAAAATGCCTACAGGTCTATGAAAAAGTTCTGGACATCACTAAAAACCAGGGAAATGCAAATCAAAACCACAATGAGATATCATCACACCTGTTAGAATGGCTATTCTCAAAAACGCTAGAAATAACAAGTGTCGGTGAGAATGTGGAGAAAGGAAAAGCCTTGTACACTGCAGATGGGAATGTAAATCAGTGCAACCACTATGGAAACAGTATGGAAAGTCCTCAAAAGAATAAAAACAGAACTAAAAAAATGAAAAGAAACAAAATAAATGCTCATAACTCCCAAATTGGTATCATTGACATTAATTGTCCCTGATTGCTCCCTGAAATTTACAACTTATATATCCAAATGACCACAGACAGGCCAGTAATCTTAAACTGTACATGTTCAAACCAGAATGTCTGATACCCTTTCCTCTTCCTTTTATAGCTTTCTCCATTTTGGCTAAAGGAAGCTCCTTATTTTCAGTTATTCAGGTCTCAGGCCTTTGAGTTCACTTGCTCCTCTTTTTCTCCTGATGGTCAAGCTTTCAATACATTCAATAGGTTCTCTCTTAAGAATATTTCTAGAATCCACATGCTCTCACCGTGCATTGCTGTTCCTTTTAAAATACAAGTTCCATCATTCCTTGGTGGTGAAGAAATAGAAGATTATTTCTATGGTTTGATCATCTAACCCTGAGAAAAAGTCATTCTTTTAAGGACCTCTGCAATCTGTTCTTGCTCATGCTCCTCTAGGACTCCCACTGCTCACCTCTATGACTCCCTTACTCCTCTCCCTCCTGGCCATTCCAATCCTAGCCCAACAACATCCGGAATGAGGTCCACTCCCACCCAGAGTCTTCACACTTGCCCTTCCCTCTGCATGAATGTTCTTTCTATATGTCTACACATCATGCATCATGCTTCAAGTCTTTTATTCTCCTGTCTCCTTTGCATTCAGGACTCTTCTGACCACATAAAATTGTTGTCTTTCCAGTTCCTATTTTCCTCTTCTTCTTTTTAGCATAAATCACCAACACATATTTTTAACTTGTTTATTAAACTTACAAGGATTTCTGACTGCTGTAACCACTGATATATCATCCCTAACGCCGTTTGGCATATTGTAGGTATGCAATAAATAAGGTTACTAAAATGCCATATTCGAAGTCCTGAGGAAGAGCCAGGAGACTTGGGTAAAGTATAGGATCATTTCTTGTTGAAGATAGGAAAGGCTTCAAAGGACAAGTTGCATGTCAACCAAGATTAGATGATGAGTTAGGTTTGGGTGTGTGGACACAGGGGTGGTAGCTGCAGGGGGAGGTGACTGTGTATATCAATTCAAAACTCCTGGGAAATAATGGAGGCAACATGATAGTTATTCAATTTGGCTGGAGTGCAGAATACATGAAAAGAACAGTGAGGTACTTAGGGCATGCAAAGTAAGCAAAAAACCTATCTAAGTCTTTGCAGTGAGCAATGTTGCTCTTCCTTCCCTAGATCTTTGCCATGTTGCATTTAGATATGAAGCCTGCACTAAAAAGTTAGGTAGAATTGCAATATCTTCCTCTTCCAGAATTCTGCTGGTGACAGTATTTCTGCTTGTCAGGCTCGCTGAAAACTGAACCAATAAACCTCATTTCTTATTGAGGTGGACCAAATATTTTTTCATGGTTACTTAGGGAATATGAATTTCAGTTCTGGAATTTTCAAACTACACACTATTCTAAGTAAGCCAGATAATAATTATAAGCATATAGAAATAAAATATTTTGCTCTATGTAAAAAAATATTTTACTTCTATGTAAAAAAAGATTTACATAGAAGTGTTGCACTAGAATTGCTCTTCTATACTTAGGACTTGAATTTGAGTTTGAGGAAAGCAATCCATCAACTTATATAATGAGGTTTAAGAGGAAACAGTGAACCAAGAAGTTCCTCTCATGGGCAACAATCTCTCCACTTTCCAATCTTCACTTCTTTATTTCTGCTTGGCTAGAAGCAGAAAAAGTCTAGCCTTAATTCTCCAGAACCCCTAAAGGCATTATTTTCTAACAAAATTACTTTTTCCTTTGTATTCATCTTTCTTAGCTGTTATAAAATCAGCGACTACCCCTTCCATCACTTCCTGAATTTACCCTCTCTCACCATTTTTTTTAAACCAGTGATAGATAGTGAATCATAAAAGCATAAGTAAAACAAAACAAAACAAAACAAAAAAACAAATCAACCAACCAACCAACCAACAAAAACCACTGGTAACATGGTCAAGTAAAATGAGAATACCAAATAGAGGTGCCTCAAAATAACATTCTGGGCCTATATATCTGATTAGCTGAAGTTTTTTTATTTGAGAATAATCTGTTTATCAAAACATAATTCACCTGGCATGTGTTGACAGGTCATAGACATCATCAGATTAATAACCCTACATCAAAGATATGAATAGTAATTATTATTATAAAATATTACATATTTATTGAGCACAGCAGACATTTTATATGAATTATCTGATGTACTATCCCCACAACAGCCCTCTGAGATAGGATACAGTACAACCCCCAATTCACAGATGAAAGAAGTGAGGTAAAGCAAGGTTAAGTTATTTAACTCAAGATCACAAAGTAAATGAAGTGTCAGAGCCAGAATTCAAAAGCCATCTGATTAATACAGAGTACACACTTTTAACTATTCCACAATTCTGCTTGCTTTCTGTAATATACAGTTTCTTCAGTTATTAAAAAGTAGAAGTGACAGCTAGCATTAATTAAGCACCTATATGTGAGATATTTCACATTATTACCTCTAAGCTTTACAACAGAGAAGCCTGGGTGGCTCAGTGGTTAAAGCCTCTGCCTTTGGCTCAGGTCATGATCCCAGGATACTGGAATGGAGCCCCACATCCAGCTCTCCGCTAAGCAGGGAGCCTGCCTCCTCCTCCTCTCTCTCTCTCTCTCTCTCTCTCTCTTGCCTGCCTCTCTGCCTACTTGTGATCTGTCAAATAAATAAATAAAAATCTAAGAAAAAAAAAGATTTTAAACTTTACAACAATCATACAAATTGGACATTTTACAGGCTAGGGAAGGAAGGCTGAGGTCTGTTTACTTCTCATTCCTGAGACGGGAGTCCTACTTTACTTAAAAAATATTGGAAGACTAGACCAGTAACATTCAGCAAGCATAATTCTGCAAAATCACAAAGCTCATTCATTGCATTTTCTTGGTGAAAACTATGACCAAATTAAGAAAGAGGTAATAAAAACATATTCTATTATCTCCCCCACTTTCCAGGTCCAGCTCTAAATGCCAATCCCTTTATTAAGTAAGCTTTCTTTAGTTTCTTGATCCCCAAACCTAACTAATCTTATATTTCAGTTCAATTAAGGATAAGCAGTTCTAACAGATTGGGAACAGATATGCAAACTGTTAAGCCACAGTTGCTTACAGTGGGAGTCAGACCTGTTATACCTGTCATTTGTAAAACCCCTGCCCCTTAAAGTCTGACTCATGACACAGATTCTGCTTAAGAGTAGCATTATCATTGTGCTTGCCTTAACCTCTCTTCCAGATTTTAAGCAATTAAGAGCAAAGTCTGTTTTATCCTCATCCATTTTTTATCATCTACCATATTCAATACAGTGTCTGGCATATTGTATTTGTTTGACAGTGGTTGTAATCTTCGTTGTGATGAAGAATTCAATCACTTTATCTTTGATTACCAATTATTTAATAGTCTTTCAATGCTTAGAATGAATAGCTCCACTCTCTTAGCTTGCATAACTCAATCATTTCTGGACACTTTCAATGACGTTCCCATGATCTCATGAAAGAAAAAAAAAGTTTCGCAGAAGTAACAGATTTGCAAAATATAAAATGTGCTACTGTCTAATGAGGGCATGAGATAAGCCCCTGCTCTTATCTCTACTTTGCTCTAGAATTATCTGTATAAGACCATAAAAATTAGCTTTGCCTATTGTTGTGTGACTGAAGTGTATGAAGAGGGTGGAAGACTGGATCAGAAATCTAGAGCCAGAATAAAGAGTGTGGAATTTATTCTAATTATAACAGGAAACTAGTGTAGCTTTTAAGCAGTCAGACTTATGATTTTAAAAGATTTCAGCCTTAAAAAAGAAAGAAATCCTTTAATTTCTTTAATACAGATACATGGATGTATCTGTAGGATATTATGTTAAATGAAATAAGCCAAACACAGAAAGATGAATACTGTATGATCTCACTTATACATGGAATCTAACATAGTCAAATTCACAGAAGCAGAGTGTAGAATGATGGTTGCTAGGGACAGCAGGGAGGGGTAAATGAAGAGAAGCATCAAAGATTATAATTTTTAATTATGCAAGATGAATAAATTATGGAGATCTAATGTTCAGCCTGGTGACTATAGTTAACAATAGTAGTTTATATATTTGAAATTTGCTTAGTGGGTAGATCTTAAGGGTTCTTACCACAGGAAAGAAAGAAAAAATAGTAAAGAAAAGAAAACAGAAAGAGAGAGGGAGAGACAGAGGAAGGGAAAAAAAAGAAAAGAAGAATAGAGAGAGAAAGAAAGCAAGGAACTATGTGAGATGATGGATATGTTAATTAGCTTAACTGTGATGATCACTTTACAATGTATAAAATATACCAAATCATCAAGTTGTACTCCTTAAATATGTGTCATTACTATTTGTCAGTTATACCTCAATAAAGCTGAAAAAACAACAACGAAAAGGATTTGATTTGACTACTGCATAGAGAAGGTTTGGGGGGGGGGGGCGCCTGGGTGGCTCAGTGGGTTAAGACCTCTGCCTTTGGCTCGGGTCATGATCCCAGGGTCCTGGGATCTAGCCCCACATCAGGCTCTCTGCTCGGCAGGGAGCCTGCTTCCCCCTCTCTCTCTGCCTGCCTCTCTGCCTAGCTGTGATCTCTGTCTGTCAAATAAATGAATAAAATCTTAAAAAAAAAAAAAAAAAGAAGGTTTAAGGGACGAAGTATGAAAGGACTTCCACTCTGTGGTGGGAGAGGGCCTGGAGCTGGGGAAAGAGTCCTGGTGATTAATGTTGTTGCTACCTTGCCTGAGGGCAGTAGTCGTGGAGATGGTGAGGAATGGTCTCACTCAGACTTGTCCATGCACAGGCTGTGGGTGTGAGTAAAAAACACAAGATTCAAACTTCAAACTTGTTTATCTTCCTCTAAACTTCACAGCATTTCCACACCGTCATATTATCTCCCTTGGTAGCTTATCATTAACTTTATTTATTTTTTACTTAAATTCAATTAGCCAACATATAGTACATCATTAGTTTCAGAGGTAGAGTTCAATAATTCATCGGTTGTGTATAACATCCAGTGCTCATCACATCATGTGCTCTAAAAAAAGACAATATAAAACTTTTAAGCCTAGTTTCTCTTCTGGGTACTTCATTGCTTTATGATTTATCATTCTTATCTTCCTAGAATCTAAATGCAGTTTCAGAGAGTTTGATTATTCACTCAAAAAAAAAAAAAAAAAGAAAGAAAGAAAGAAAGAAACCAAAGAAAACAAAAGAATGCATGGATGCATGGAAGTTAGTAGGTACCCTACGAGATTATCTATTCTCAAATTTGACCTTGGCAATGCAAGTAGGTATATAGAGTGGATGAGCCAATTACTTAAACAAGACAGAAAGCATGCAACCTTTTTCTTTTCTTTGTATAAATAACTTACAGCATTCAGGACTTCTATCTCATCACAAGTTTAATATAACCACAAAAGGATTCTGAAAATCATTTCAAGGAACATTTGTTTGCCATCGTGCTTTTACAAGAAAATTATAATAAAGAAAATGGTTAGAATAAATGCCTCTAGATATTCTTTTATCTTTGAGAAAGTGTGCAAATTTTTAAAATTTACGGTTGAAGCAATATGATAGCAAGATGTTCCAGCAAGTTGTGAGTGACAGAGGTACAGAAATCAGACTCTTACCAGTAGGGAAGTACATAGTCCATTAATAAGAGGAATTTATTAAACAGGAATTGTGATATTTAAAAAGTACTAGTGCCTGGTTATACTTTGTAAGATTATGATTCAGTTGGATTGAGATCCCATCAGCTGGCATTCAAAAAAAATTTTTTTCTGATAGTTTTAATGTAAAAATAGTGTTGAGAACAGGGTTTGGGGAAAACAAAGTATTATTTATTATTTTTCTATAATATCTTTAAAACAGAAACCCATCACTATTTTTCAAGTTAAAAGAACTCTCTTTTCAAAAGTCAGGAGGGAAGGGCCATATGTGAAAATACCAAGTTTTCATGTATGTGCATAAGCAACAGCACACAGGCCTACACACATGTAATACTGGGTTAAAAGAGGACTTTTAGAACTCTCCAGCCATACATCAAACATAAGTAAAGCACGGTTTCTGGCACAAGAGGGGGAAAGATGCAATTAAGAGTCAGCACAGGTCTTTAAAAAGCAATAACATGGTTTAAAAACAGGAGGTTTATGGACATGGTGATTGTGTACTTAGATTATATTTATATTTCTATTTTTGTCCCATATTCCATTTAAAAATGTTTACTAAAGATGGAGCTTTTCATCACATTAAGATAACCTTCCCCCAAGTCCTTCACCAACTCTTTCTAGTCCCATCTCTGGCATTTCTGCCCTGTTAGCTAATGAATGAAATTCATGAGTGCACTGAATTCAATTTAACCAAGAATTTGACTCAGGTCAAATAGAAACCATACCAGGTAGTTTCCTTTAAACATGACAGCCAGCTTCATGAACAATTAATTTGTATTAAGTTCTCTATCAAAGCCTAGTCCAAAGGAGAATACAGCACCTGGAAAGGAGGGATCTCTGAAGGAGTGCTTCTGGGTGCAAAAGAGATCCTTCTTAAAAGTGCTCGAAGAACTGTTTCTCCTGCCTTATAATGCAGATGCAGAATAGATAATTTTGTGGATCTAGAAGCCCCTTTCATACTCTGCCAGAAATACCTGGGAGAGCATGCAATCCAGAAAACATGGAAATTCTAGAACCAAGGATGAGTCAGGCTCTGTGGAGCAAAGGCGAATGCAAATAAGCAATGAAATTAACTTTTTTTTTAACAGCAATACGATGATTCTTAGTTAAGAAATTTTATTTTTATAGTGAAAACCTTAAGACTGAGTCTCTCAGAAAATGAAATGAGGGCACATGGGTGGTTCAGTTGGCTGAGCCTCTGACTTGGGCTCAGGTCATAGTCTCATGATCCTGGGAAGGAACCCAGCTTCACGACTCAGGAAGTCTGCTTCTCCCTCTCCCTCTGCCTCTCCTTGCTCCTGCCCTCTCTCTCAAATAAATAAATAAAATCCTTTTTAAAAAATGAAATGAATGTGCCGTCATTTGTGAATTTGTTCATTCTACATTAACTTCAGCACCTACTTATAACAGGAAGTAATTTGTTTACTTATTTATTTATGCAGCTTTATTTAAGTAAGAAGATACAAGCAAAACAAAACAAAACGGCCAAATAAGTAAATGTGCCACAGGATGATAAATGCTATGAGAAAAAATAGGTACAGAATAAATGTGATGAATGATGGGAGTGAGTGGCAACTTTAAACAGTGTGATGAAGAAAAGCCAAAAGCCTCTCTGAGAAGGTGATAGTCCAGCAAATGCTTGAAGCTGATGAGAAAGTTAGATTATACAAATGTTTAAGGAAGTGGGCACAAAGGAAGGCAAATTTTTGAGAGGAAAGAAATAGTAATACATTTACACTTATGGGAAAGATCTAGCAGAAAAAGAAAAATATAATAATGAGAGAGGAAGGAATTTCTGAAACATCAAGCAGTGAAAAGTGAATCAGTGAACACATGGAGGGCTGCTTTAGAGAGGAGGAGGGACTCAGATTGTACAATAGATGGAAAAGCAGAGGACCACAGCATTTTTGCACCAGATTGTAACTACGCACACTGGAAGGCAGATCCCTCAGAGGGTATACAACAGCAGTGTCAAGTTTCTGTCTCTTACACTTTTCTTCTCTAAAAGTGGACATTTTAGTTCATGACTTATTGTGGCCACTGATTATTTTGGTGGAGAGCGAAAAAACACCGAATGGTGGTAAGACAGGCTTGTATGCAGGAGACACACTGAGAAAGAATAGGGTAAATGTCCAAGCATCATTTGTCTCTACATCCCAAGCTTTCGTGTTTCTTACCAACTGTGCTTGGAGGTGGAACAGTTCCCTGTAACCCATACTATTAGGGTTGTGTGCAGGAACCAGTGAATATCCACGCTATTTCAGAGAGGCGCTGCTCTAGGGATCTGCTTTGTTGCTGAGAGGCAGATGCTCAGAGTCTCCAACTGGAAAAATAAATTCAGTCCACTGGTTTACTGGAGCTGGAGCTGGAGTTGACAAGTTTGAATAAATGTGTATTGTAAAGCCCCTCCCCCACACCGCCCCTGGCTCGCTGCAGAGGCCAGCCCAAGACTTCTCTCTCTGCCAAACCATGTCCTTCCTCAAAATTTGGCTTTCCTATCAAATTTTGTTTTGTTTTGTTTTTGCTTTTGACACAAGAAATCTGAGAAACAAATTCACATGTATTCACTAGAGTATCCAAATATGCAAATCTTCCCAAAAAAGCATTTGCTTTATCAACAGAGGTTCAATTAATCAATAAAGAAGAGTAGCTGATGGGAGGTACTGGGAGAAGCTCTCAGGAAGAGATATTCTTGAATAGCTCTCTGGGATTCTTATATCTAGCAAGTGATTTGCCTTGCTCACTGCATGTTACTTTTTTTTTTCTTACAACCTGTTTAGTTATATATAAATAATATTATTCAATTGATCTGATCAGCAAACAGTTACTGACTGGGTGTCAAGAACTATGCTTAGTTCTTAGTACAAGCTAATGAGATGACAGGTTGCCTTATCCTCAAGGGAATGCAACCTAATTGGAGAGACAAGTCACAAACAGCTGCTATTCCTACAATAGGACAAGCACCATGATAAACATATGCCCAAGATGCTACTGA
>ML109664.1:0-54692 GCA_003697995.1 Taxidea taxus jeffersonii | reverse complement strand
GTACAGAGTAAAGTACTTAGCAGAGCCTGTGGGCTCAAGGAATACTAGAGACTCCTAAAGTTCAAGGGTGAGCAGAAGTGAGCCAGGCCAACAAGGGTGGGAAAGGCATTCCTGATAAATCACCAGAAGGTAGAGTAGGTGATGATAGAGAGATAGATAGATAGACAGACAAACAGACTCTGGTTTCTATATTGTTTGTCTAAAATGGATGACCTAAAATTTAACATTCAGGAATACCTAGCTGAATGGAACCACTCCTTCTAAGCTAGATAAATACTGTCTTGCATGTAACATATCTACAGGACTATTCTATTCTCTAACATACCGTCCTTGAAAAAATAGGCCTGCGATTTAAAGGACAAAAAGTTATGGCTGGAATACACTATTTTCCAATCCATTTTGTTTTTACAGAGACAGAAAACTATGGCAAAAGCCATTCCCTATAAGAACAAATTGAAAAGTTCTACAGAGTTCAAATGTTGGCTACATAGTGAACTGACTATGGAATTTTCAGACTTTTTTTTTGCTTTGAAGACATATTGACATGATATCCCTTGAAAGAATATAATTATCCTCTTGAAGTCATTTTTAATATACCCTATGTGATACAGATTGTTATTTATCTAAGACTGCTTATTCTCTCTGAAGCTTCCAGTGAAAGTCAACCTTAGTCAGAAGCTGTGTCAAGTTGTGAAAATAAATATATCTGACAGTTCTGAGAATGCTCGAATTTAAAAAAAAAAAGTATAAAAATTGGATAATTCTACTTCATAAAAGCAAAATTTATATTTTAGGATCTCCAAATTTTCACTACAATCATAATAATTATGCTTCATTATCAATTGAATGTGCTACAGAAAAGAAATTGACCTACTGAATGAACAGATTTGTTACTCAGGATTTAATATTTTAAGGTTATTATGAAAAGGTTTTGAAAAAGAACATCACTTTTTTACCTGAAGGTAAGACTCTACTGCTATCATAAATGCAGAACCTAAAAGTAGTTTCAACAGTGCAATTATAAAATACAGAACCTCTGACCACATTCTTGTGTTGTGCCAGTTGTATAGCACTGATGTTTAGTTGCCTCTGTCCATACACACTGCAAGACAATCAAGCGAAAAACAAAACAAAACAAAAAGGAAACAGCAAAACAAAATATAAAACAGAACAACAACAACAAAAACAATTTTAATAACACATTGAACTACATGAAGATGGTGGCTGATGCTTAGACCTACGTAAGTATGGGTCTTTGTCAGTGCCTATACTTTTCACACACTGGTAGAATGAGCTCTTAGTTTTCTCTGAGGGTTGCTGTGCAAAGCATATTCCTGGGGTTTCATTTCAGAGGATGACACTAATCCATATTCATTTGCTACAATGTAAACAATTGAGATTTTCTTGGTCATCTCTCCATTTGTGTGACCTTATCTTTCTGGTGTTGACACATAGCTCCTTAAGATCACATTTTTGTAGAATAATAACAGAAAGATTAAGTTATGACATGTACTTCTGATATGTACTTCCCCTAGTCATTATGTGCATTCCCACATTTTGGCGTAAAGACTGGAAGTATGCAAAGCTACTATCTGTGTTCTACAGATGAGGCCACTGTGCCCTCCACAGATTCTGGACACTTTCAATTACCTTGTGTTTCACTTTCAAGTTCTCAGAATTTGCCAACTCAGTGACAGTCCTTTCACTGGTTCTCACTAATGTGATTTGTATTTGATAAATACTTTGTATATGATTTATATAAGCAAGGCCATACTGTATTCCATTCCTGATATATAACGTGATGATTAAAAATAGAGACCGCTACACTGGAGGGGAGAATACATTGATTCAAAATCCGGTTACTGACCTTGCCTTTTTTCTCTGTCAGTGAGTGGCACTATTGTTTTGCCCAGTATCTGAAGCCAAACTTGAGTTTTACCTTAAACATCTCCCTTCCCTCAACTTCCTCATTTATCTCCCCAATTCTACCTCTTACATTTCTCTCAAATATATATACTTCTCTTGATAACCCCACCATTATTTGATTACAACTATCTCCCAGCTAAAATATTATAAATATTTTCCAACCTATGGCAGCACAAGATTGACTATGGTGCTTTTTGTGGAAGGACTTTGTCATCTTCATTGTATTAGCTATCTATTGATGCATAACAAATTCTCATCTATTTCACAGCTTAAAGCAACACATGTTTGTTATTGCATAGGGTCTATGAGTCAAAATCAGGTATGATTTAGCTGACTTCTAGGCTTCAGAGTCTTTCATGGCACTGAAATCAAAATTTTTTGTCTGAAAGTTCGATGAGGCAAAGATCAATTTCCAAGCTCATATAGTTGTTGGCAGGATTTCTTTTGAGTTGTTGGACGGAGAGCCTTAGATCCTTGCTAGCTGCCAGCCAGTGGCTGCTCTCCATACCTTGCATGGGATTTACTCTGTAAGGCAGCATGCAACATGGCAGCTTGTTGCAACAGAACCAACAAAGGATAGAGTCTGATAAAAGATGAAGGCCAGAATCTCATGTAACAGATTCACAAAGTGGCAACCCATTATCTTTGAGATATTCTACTGGCTAGAACCAAGCCATAGGTTCTCCCCACACTTAAGGGAAAGGGATTAAACAAGATCACAAACCAAATGGCAGGGATCATCAGAGGCGATCATAGAGTCACTTGACCACATTCATCATTTCCTTCAGTTTCTTAAACTTCCCATAATTCCAGGTAAAAACTTCTGCAGTCCATACAAATGTAGCTTCAAAGGAAATCTCTGAGGATACATGTGTTGATAAGTGGACCTTCTTATGTGCTTCCTTACCACCCTTTATTTCTCCTTTCTACTTACTTACTTTTTATTTCTCTTTACTACTCACATTGTATTACTATATTACTGTTGTCTCCTTTATATACTAAATAAAGACCTTGGTTGTCTTATTCATTACCAATTCCTAGCACAGACTCTGCTATATAGTATGTGCTGAAAAAATATTTTTTTTTAAGATTTTTTTTTTAAGATTTTATTTATTTATTTGACAGACAGAGATCACAGAGAAGCAGGCAGAGAGAGGAGGAAGCAGGTTCCCTGCTGAGCAGAGAGCCTGATGTGGGGCTCGATCCCAGGACCCTGGGATCATGACCTGAGCCGAAGGCAGAGGCTTTAACCCACTGAGCCACCCAAGCAACCCTGAAAAAATATTTCTTACATAAATAAAGAAATGACTTCATATAAATGCTCTGTGGGATGACATGTTGTTCTCTGTTATTTACCTTGATAAGTTAAAAAATTCCTCTAGCTAGATTACCTTAATACATGAATTCTGTCATTATCATCAATGAATGGATCAAAACCCCTCTAGAATTTATTTATTGTTTCTGCTTTTACCACCTCTCAGATTAATGAGCACCATTATTTAATAACTGCATGCACTACCATAAACTTACTTCTTTCTTGATTCAAGGAGACACTTTTATTTACATCATTCCAATATCCAATAATCACTCTGATGTTCATAGCTTCTACACCCCTCAGAAAGCTAAAGACTGCAGTCTAAACACTTTACCACCTTCCCCTTACCTTATTGAAGAATTCCAGCCTTATTGTTCTGTCTTCATATGAAAAATATCTAATCTTTTGATTAGCTGGCCTTTCCCGGATATTCTCCAACTATATTATATCTTCTTTAGGGTAAATAAACAAAATTTTACACATGTACACAATGGTTTTGTTCAAGGGAGCACAAGGTTCTTATTGAAAGGTTAATGTATAAAAATAAAGATGATGCATTTTCTGTAAGATATTTTATAATGGCCTTGGTTCTAGGGTAAATTGGTGTCTGAGAAGGCTTTGAAGATGAAATGTTGGCTTGAGTAAATTAAATGTTACAGTTAAAAAGTGCACTATGCCGAGTCGCAGATAAAGTTTGTCTTCTATAAACTCCTTAAGTAAAGATAGAGATTAATAATTTTCTTAATCTCTATCTTTACTTAAGACTACTCCTCCCTGAGTTTACAAGAAGTATTAAGTATTTTTTAAAGTAGCTTATGCTTACCAGAAGAATGATAGAAAATTAAGTTGGAAAAATAGATTAGAACCAGTCACAATGGACCATAGATCCTTCCTATGGCATTTTGACTTAATGCTACAGAAGTGTGGAGACACTGAAAATTTCTGTGCAGAGGAATACCATGATGAGACTGAGCTTCCAAAGGAATGAAAAGAACATTTTTGAGGTTGTCATCATAACTGCAGGAAGTGGAGAGGCTGAAGAAAAATGATGATGGTGATAACAATTAAGAAAAAAAGCATAAATATGATACACTTCATATGTAGTAGAAGAGAGGGCATATATATTAACTTTTAGATTTTAAGCCTGGATGACTGGAGGTGTCATAATGCCATTAGAAGGAAAAGGGAATGCAAGAGGGAAGAAAGCAGATTCCAAAGGGCAGGGGATAGGATTCAGTTTGTAATATCCTGAGCCTGAGGGGCTGCCAGATATTCAAGGTATAAATGACCATAGACTGTCAAAAATAAATATGTGCTTATAAAGTTGATGTAAGGATTAAATGATTTGTTGCATTTACTGAAGTCTCTGGCACACAGTAATATTAGATAAATATTATTAAACAAAATTTTCAAAACTCATTATCAGGGTTCAATGAAGAACAAGCATTTTGATACATAAATTTTCATCAAGGTGTGAAAAAACTGAAGCTCGGGGTATTTAAATAAGTTTCATAAGCCCTCAAAGCCAATAAGTACTGAATTGGACATTTTCTGAGCTCAATCACAAAATTATTACATAAGCAAGAAATAACAGTATTATAAAATTTAAATGATCTTGAAATTTATGGGAAGTATCACTCAACTAAATAGTAAATGTCTGGTTTGATACTGAAAAGAATTCAGCAAGGTGAAATCCTAAATTTCAGAAAGATAAAAAAGTTATCAATGATATTTTAATCATATAAATTTTCCCCTAAGACCAGAATGCTAGTATTTTATGAAACTAATAAGATCATTATACATTTATTTATTTATAAATTCAAAACATGTCTAAAAATTCGTGAAGAAATTAAAGCTTTCTTTTAAAAAAATAAATTTCGGAGTAAAGATAGCAGAGTACCAGACCAAGATGACATCAGGTCACAGAGTTCAGCTAGATAGTTATCAAGCCATTCCAAACACCTACAAACCCAAGAGGAGATCAAAGAGAAGAAGAGCAGCAGTTCTAGAAACAGAAAGTCGACCACTTTCTGAAAGATAGGATGTGGGGAGAAGTTAATCCGAAGTGACGGGAGGATAGACTACAGTGGGGAGGGGCCAGCTCCTGGCAAGCAGTGGAGCAACAGAGCACAAAATTCAAACTTTTAGAAGTCTGTTCCACTGAGGGACATCGCTCCAGAGGCTAAATGGGGGTGGAGCCCTCGTTGGGACAGTGTGGCCTCAGGTCCCGTTGGGTCACAGACGGATTGGGGGTGTTTGAGTGTAGCAGACCTCACAGGTATCGGAGCAGGGAAGCCGGCTACAGAGACAGACCCAAGGAATGAACTCTCAACTTGGGGTTACCTTAAACTTTGGTCCACGGCACAGTCAGACCACTGCTCTTTGAGAAGATCTGGGAAGACCCACTTTCATCCCCTGGAAGAGCAGAGCAGCAGGAATCTTCTGGGTTTGGAGACTCCAAACTGGGCTGTGTGCTGGAGACAGAGACATTCAGTCACAGGCTGGGTGAGCTTGGAGCGTGGCCGGGACCAGGGAGACAGGAGTGATTGACTGCTTTTCTCTGACTGCTTTTCAGGGAGCACTGAAGAGTGAGGATCCGAGCTCTTGGCTCCTCCAGGCAAGAGACTGGGAGCCTGTCATTTTCATTCCCTTCCTCCAGAGCTCTATGGAAAGCGTTCAGGGAACAAAAGCTCCTGAGTATGAACCCAAGAAGATTACTTAGCCCGGCCCCTGGCAAGGGTGGCACTAATTCTGCCTTGGGCAAAGACATTTGAGAATCACTACAACAGACCCATCCCCCAGAAGATCAGCAAGAATATCCAGCCAAGACCAAGCTCACTGATTAAGGACAACAGCGGAATTCCAGAGGAGGAGAAAGCAAAGCATGGAATTCATGGCTTTCTCCCCATGATTCTTTAGTCTTGCAAAGTTAATTAAATTTTTTTAATTTTATTTTTTCTTATTCTAATTTTTTAACTTTTCCTCTTTCCTCATTTAACATTTTTTAACTAGTTTTATTTTTAAAAAATCTTTTTAAACCTTCGATATTATAGTCATATTTTATCCTTCATTGTATCTAACTTTATTTTTTTGTATACATATAGGGTTTGTTCTTCTAAAAAATTTTTGGCATATAATTTCTTCTAATAGATCAAAATATACCCTAAATCTAGTACAGGGCTTTGTTCTAGTCTCCAGCCTGAGCAAATTCTCTCCACTTTCTTGTTCTTTCTTTTTTCAACCAACTGATCTTATCAATTCCTTTTTTAGAATTTTTTAAAAATTTTCATCTTTATAGTCATATTCCATCCCTTCATCGTGTTTACCTTATTTAGTGTATATATAAGTTTTTCTTTAAAATTTTGGGAGGTAGTTTCTTCTAAGAGACCAAAATATACCCCAAATCAAGTGGGTGGCTCTGTTCTATTCACCAGTCAAATATATACATATATATATTTTTTTTTTTAATTTTTAAAAAAGTTTTTAAACTTCTTTTTACCCACTTTCTTCTCCCCCTGATTTGGGGTCTCTTCTGATTTGGTTAGTGTACATTTACATTTACATTTCTCTGGGTTCTTTGCTACACTTTTAGTATTTTATTCTCTGGTACATATATTCTTATCTGGATAAAATGACAAAGCAGAAAAACTCACCACATAAAAAAGAAAAAGGAGCAGTTCTGAAGGCTAGGGACCTAATCAATACAGACATTGGTAATATGTCAGATCTAGAGTTCAGAATGACAATTCTCAGGGTGCTAGCTGGGCTCAAAAAAGGCATGGAAGATATTAGAGAAACAATGTCTGGGAAAATAAAAGCCCTTTCTGGAGAAATAAAAGAATGAAAATCTAACCCAGCTGAGATTTAAAAAGCTATAATGAGGTGCAATAAAAAATGGAGGTTCTTACTGCTAGGATAAATGAGGCAGAAGAGAGAATTAGTGATATGGAAGACCAAATGATGGAGAAAAAAGAAGCTGAGCAAAAGAGAGACAAACAACTACTGGACCATGAGGGGAAAAATCGAGAGATAAGTGATACCATAAGATGAAAAAATATTAGAATGACTGGGATTCCAGAAGAGGAAGAAAGAGAGAGGGGGCAGAAGGTATATTGGAGTGAATTATTGTAGAGAATTTCCCTAATATGGCAAAGGGAACAAGCATCAAAATCCAGGAGACAAAGAGAACCCTCCCAAAAATCAGTAAGAATAGGTCCACAACCTGTCATCTAATAGTAAAACTTACAAGTTTGAGTGACAAAGAGAAAATCCTGAAATCAGCCTAGGACAAGAAGTCTGTAACATACAATGGTAAAAATATTAAATTGGCAGCAGACTTATCCACAGAGACCTGGCAGGCCAGAAAAAAACTGGCATAATATATTCAGAGCACTAAATGAGAAAAACATGCAGCCAAGAATACTATATCCAGTTAGGCTATCACTGAAAATAGAAGAAGAGATAAAAATCTTCCAGGACAAACAAAAACTAAAAGATTTTGTAAACACCAAACCAGTCCTAGAGGAAATATTGAAAGGGGTCCTCTAAGCAAAGAGAGAGCAAATCAAAGAGACAGCCTAAAAGTAATAGATCAGAAAGGAGCAGAGACAATATAAAGTAATGCTCACCTTACAGCCAATACAATGGCACTAAATTCATATTTTTCAATAGTTACCCTGAATGTAAATGGGCTAAATGCCCCAATCAAAAGACACGGAGTATCAGACTGGATAAAAAAGCAAAACCCATCAATATGCTGTCTATAAGAAACTCATTTTAGAACCAAAAACACCTCCAGATTGAAAGTGAGGGGGTGGGAAAAAATTTACCATGCTAATGGATATCAAAAGAAAGCTGGGTAGCAATCCTTATACCAGGTAAATTAGATTTTAAGCCAAAGACTATAATAAGAAATGAGGAAGGACACTATATCATACTCAAAGGGTCTGTCCAACAAGAAGATTTAACAATTTTAAATATCTATGCCCCTAACATTGGAGCAGCCAACTGTATAAACCAATTAATAACAAAACCAAAGAAACACATCGACAATAATACAATAGTAGGGGACTTTAACACCCCCTCACTGAAATGGACAGATCATCCAAGCAAAAGATCAATAAGGAAATAAAGGCCTTAAATGACACACTGAATCAGATGGACATTACAGATATATTCAGAACATTCCATCCCAAACAACAGAATACAAATTCTTCTCTAGTGCCCATGGAACATTCTCCAGAATAGATCACATCCTGGGTCACAAATCAAGTCTTAACTGATACCAAAAGATTGGGATTATTCCCTGCATATTTTCAGACCACAATACTCTGAAGCTAGAACTCAATCACAAGAGGAAATTTGGAAAGAACCCAAATACATGGAGATTCAACAGCATCCTTCTAAAGGATGAATAGGTCAACCAGGAAATTAAAGAAGAATTGAAAACAATGGAAACAAATGATAATGAAAACACAATGGTTCAAAATCTGTGGGACACAGCAAAGGCAGTCCTGAGAGGAAAATATATAGTGACACAAGCCTTTCTCAAGAAACAAGAAAGGTCTCAAATACACAACCTAACCCTACACCTTAAGGAGCTGGAGAAAGAACAACAAAGAAAGCCTAAACCTAGCAGGAGAAGAGAAATAATAAAGATCAGAGCAGGAATCAATGAAATAGAAACAAACAAAACAAACAAACAAACAAGCAAAAACAAAACAAAACAAAACAAAACAAAACCAAAACCAGTAGAACAAATCAAAGATTAAGAGCTGCTTCTTTGAAAGAATTAAAAAGATTGGGGCGCCTGGGTGGCTCAGTGGGTTAAAGCCTCTGCCTTCGGCTCAGGTTATGATCCCAGGGTCCTGGGATCGAGCCCCACATCAGGCTCTCTGCTCAGCAGGGAGCCTGCTTCCTCCTCTCTCTCTGCCTGCCTCTCTGCCCACTTGTGATCTTCTCTCTGTCAAATAAATAAAATCTTAAAAAAAAAAAAAGATTGATAAACCCCTGGCCGGACTTATCAAAAAGAAAAGAGAATGGACCCAAATTAATAAAATCATGAATGAAAGAGGAGAGATCACAACCAACACCAAAGAAATACAAACAATTACAAGAATATATTATGAGAAACCATACACCAGCAAATTTGACAACTTGGAAGAAATGGATGCATTCCTAGACAGGTATAAAGTACCAAAACTGAACCAGGAAGAAATAGGAAACCTGAACAGACCCATAACCAGTAAAGAGATTGCAGCAATCATCAAAAATCTCCCAACAAACAAGAGCCCAGGGCAAGATGGCTTCCCAGGGGAATTCTACCAAACATTTAAAGAAGAATTAATACATATTCTCCTGAAACTGTTCCAAAAAATAGAAATGGAAGAAAAACTTTCAAACTCATTTTATGAGGCCAGCATTACCTTGATCCCAAAACCAGGCAAAGGCCCCATCAAAAAAGAGAATTACAGGCCAATATCTTTGATGAACACAGATATGGAATTTTTCACCAAAATACTAGCCAATAGGATCCAACACTACATTTCAAGGATTATTCATCACAACCAAGTGGGATTTATTCCAGGACTATAAGTTTGGATCAACATCTGCAAATCAATCAATGTGATGCAGTACATTAATAAAAGAAAGAATAAGAACCATATGATATTCTTAATAGATGCTGAAAAATCATTTGACAAAGTACAGCTTCCTTTTTTTTTTTTTTAAGATTTTATTTATTTGTTTGACAGACAGAGATCATAAGTAGGCAGAGAGGCAGGCAGAGAGAGAGGAGGAAGCAGGCTCCCCACCGAGCAGAGAGCCCGATGCGGGGCTTGATCTCAGGACCCTGGGATCATGACCTGAGCCAAAAACAGAGGCTTTAACCCACTGAGCCACCCAGGTGCCCCACAGCTTCCTTTCTTCATCAAAACTCTTCAAAGTGTAGGGATAGAGGGTACATACCTCAATATCATCAAAGATATCTATGAAAAACTCACAGCAAATATTATTCTCAGTGGAGAAAAACTGAGAGCTTTTCCACTAAGGTCAAGAACATGGCAGGGATGTCCATTATCACCACTGCTATTCAACATAGTACTAGAGGTCCTAGTCTCATCAATCAGACAAGAAAAAGAAATTAAAGGCATCCAAATTGGCAAAAGAAGAAGTCAAACTACCACTCTTTGTAGATGATATGATACTACATGTGAAAAACCCAAAAGACCCCACTCCAAATCTGCTAGAACTTGTACAGGAATTCAGTAAAGTGTCAGGATATAAAATCAATGCACAGAAATCAGTTGCATTTCTTTACACCAACAACAAGACAGAAGAAAGAGAAATTAAGGAGTCAATCCCATTTATAATTGTACCCAAAACCATAAAATACCTAGGAATAAACCTAAGCAAAAAGGCAAAGAATCTATACTAAAAAAACTATAAAGTACTCATTAAAGAAATTGATAAAGACACAAAGAAATGGAAAAATGTTCCATGCTCATGGATTGGAAGAACAAATATTATAAAAATGTCTATGCTACCTAAAGCAATCTACACGTTTAATGCAATCCCTATCAAAATACCATCCATTTTTTTCAAAGAAATGGAGCAAATAATCTTAAAACTTATATGGAACCGGAAAAGACCTCAAATAGCCAGAGGAATGTTGAAAAAGAAAGCCAAAGTTGGTGGCATCATCAGACTTCAAGCTCTATTACGAAGCTGCCATCATCAAGACAATATGGTGCTGGCACAAAAACAGACACACAGATGAATGGAACAGAATAGAGAGCCCAGAAATAGACCCTCAACTCTATGGTCAATGAATCTTTGACAAAGCAGGAAAGAATGACCAATGGAAAAAAGACAGTCTCTTCAACAAATGGTATTGGGAAAATTGGATAGCCACAGGCAGAAAAATGAAACTGGACAATTTGCTTGTACCACGCAGAAAAATAGACTCCAAATGGATGAAACACTCAATGTGAGAAAAGAATCAATCGAAATCTTTGAGGAGAACACAAGCAGCAACCTCTTCAACTTCAGCTGCAGGAACTTCTCCCTAGGAACATTGCCAAAAGCAAGGGAAGCAAGGGCAAAAATTGGGACCTCATCGAGATCAAAAGCTTTTGCACAGCAAAGGAAACAGTTAACAAAACCAAAAGACAACTGACAGAATGGGAGAAGATATTTGCAAATAACATATCAGATAAAGGGCTAGTATCCAAAATCTCTAAAGAGCTTAGCAAACTCAACACCCAAAGAACAAATAATCCAATTAAGAAATGGGCAGGGGACATGAACAGACATTTCTGCAAAGAAGACATCCAGATGGCCAACAGACACATGAAAAAGTGCTCCACATCACTGGGCATCAGAGAAATACAAATCAAAACCACAATGAGATACCACCTCAAACCAGTCAGAATAGTCAGAATAATAAAATTAACAAGTCAGGAAACAACAGGTATTGGCGAGGATGCAGAGAAAGAGGAACCCCCCTACACTGTTGGTGGGAATGCAAGCTGGTGCAGCCACTCTGGAAAACAACATGGAGGGTCCTCAAAAAGCTGAAAATAGAGCTACCCTACGACCCAGCAATCACACTACTGGGTATTTACCCTAAAATACAAATGTAGTGACCACAGGGGCATGTGCACCCAAATGTTTATAGCTGCAATGTCCACAGTAGCCAAACTGTGGAAAGAACCTAGGTGTCCATCAACAGATGAATGGATAAGGAAGATGTGGTATATATATATATACAATGCAACACTATGCGTCCATGAAAAGAAATGAAATCTCGCCATATGGAATGACGTGGATGGAACTAGAGGGTATTATGTTGAGCAAAATAAGTCAATCAGAGAAAGACAATTATCATATGATCTCCCTGATATGAGGAATTTGAGAGGCAAAGTGGGAGGTTTGGGTGGTAGGGAAGGAAAAAAAATGAAAGAAGATTGGATCGGGAGGGAGACAAAATGTAAGAGTCTTAATCTCACAAAACAAACTGAGGGTTGCCGGGGGAAGGGGGGTACGGAGAGGGTGGTTGGATTATGGACATTTGGGAGGGTATGTGCTATGGTGAATGCTGTGAAGTGTGTAAGCCTGACAATTCACAGACCTGTTCTCCTAAGGCTAATAATACATTATATATTAATAATAAATAAATAAATAAATTTTGAAAATTTTAATTAACAGAAATATTGGTTAGGGATGGTTCTAAAATAGTGAACGAAAACTATGTAGGACTAAGAGGCTCCAAAGACAAAAATATTAACATTTACATATCAAAGTGTGACTCCCAGGTTTAAAGTGTCAGTGAAAAATTTCACTGCTCCCTTCTCCTAAGGTAAATCATTCCAAAAGAATTAGAATAGTAAGAAACAGATAGACAAGACATTTTGGCAAAATTAAGAGATAAAATAATAAGTAAAATAAAAAAGTGACAAACTTCATCTTTGTGGAATCCAGCAGACACATATACTCCTATAATAGAGAATTTGAGAAAAGGATGTCAGTTACAGTGAGGAATGCACAGGGGTATAAGATCATCCAGAGATTGTACTCTGGCCATTGCAGATCTTAAGTAACATATTTTCAAAGTTTAGACCACTCTGAGAGCAAAAATCAACAGAAAAAGGATTTAAGTAAGGCTGAAGCAGATATTAATAAATTAGAAAAAAAAGTGAAACTAAGAAATAAGTTTAAAAATGTATCAATTGGTTATAAATAAAAGACAAAATACTGTTAATTTACTCATAGAAGTAAAGAAGAATATGAGTACACAGAATAAGGAACAATAACAGGTAAATAATGACAGAAAATTAGAAGAATAATTTGAGATCACATTGCTCAAATCTATACAAATGAAACTTAAAACATACATGAAAATAATGTTTTCCAGGAAAAATATAAAATACCAAAATCATTCCCAGAAGATGTAAGAAACTCTAAATTATTTAATTAACATGGGAAAAAAAAGAGAACTTTGTCATGAACCTACCCTATAAAAGGCTTTGCATGTGGATTATTTTGCAACATAATTCTGGAAAAAAAATAGAGAATTTGAGCTCCGATGATCTCTGAATTGCTCTAGTGGAGAGAAATGGGTAAAAAATATCCATTAGAGTGTTTGATATAGAGAAATCATTCCTATTCAAATAAAAAGCTAGGCAGTAATGGCCACTATCACCAAAATGTTTGAACATTGTTCTGGAGGAACTAGCAAACAAAATTTGACAAAAGGGGAAATAAGAATTATAAAATTTAGAGAGAAAATAAAACCATTGTCCGCACTTGATAACAGTAGATATGCAAAAGGTTCAAGAGAATCTACTGGAAACTATTACCAACAATTCTGTAAGGGGATCAATCACAAAATGATTGTACACAACATAGACTTCCTATAGTCATCAACAGCAAGATAAAAGCATATTATGGAAGAAAATATCCCAAAACAATAGTAATAAAATGACCACAAAAGGGAAGATTCCTAGAAATAAACATGTAGAATCTGTACAAAGTTTAAAACAAGAAAACCAAAAAAGTCTTGAATAAATAGAAAGATATACTCCATTTCTCTATATGAATTTTTAAACATCCTATAAATATCAGTTACCCCTAAATTAATCTGTGCATTTAATATGAATACAATAATATTACAAGAGCATATTTTTAGAAGTAAACAAGCTGACTTTGAATTTCATTGGAAAAATAGCTTGGGAAAAATCGGGCAAATTCAACTCGAAGAAAAATAATGAGGAATTTGTCTTCTGAGATAGAAAAAATACCTAATAAAACTGCCACAAAAAAAGTATAGTTCTGACACTTAATAGGTAGACAATTAATGGAGCAAAACAGACTGCATATTGGTGAACTGAGTCTTTGTTCTGATATCCCCAAATCCCCACACTTGTTTTCTCTTATGTGAATGGCATAGAACTACATTTCCCAGACTCCTCTGTATATATAGTCTTCTGCCCTGTGCCCTCAGTCTTCTGGCTGGGTTCATGCAACAAAAGGCATTGGCAGGGGCTGGCAGGGAGGAAGGGGGAAAAATCCACATTATATCTCAGGTACTCTCTCTCCATGACTCCTGATCCTGTGGAATAGCCAGTACTTCCATGATCTCAGTTCCCAATGAACATCCCTTGAAATGGCTGTCTCTCAATGGGAGTGCTGACTTCCTGGCTCTGATCACTAACTTCTTGCCTTATCACTACAACAGCAGGACTGGTAACAACTTCCTGCTGTTGCTAATCTCTGGCCTCTATTTGGTACCGCTATTTCCTCCACCTATATAACACATTCCCTATGCAAATGCTCTGTAATACCTAGAGTGATTTCTGTGTCCCCACCTAGGCCCCAGCTGTTCCTGCTGGCAATGTGCATCAGCAGAGAAAAAGGTACCCGTCAACTCTTGCATTGAGAAAATTGGAGAGATATTTGGGGAAAAAAATACTATGGTCCATCTCATTTCTTACACCAAAACAAAATCCAGATGAGTCAACAATTAATATTTGAAAACATTCTGTAAACATGCTACAAGAAATCACAGGAGCATAAAACCTTACTATGACACAAAACTAAGATGTGGAAGAAAAGATAGACTAATAATAATGAGACTACATAAATATAAAAAATATAAAAAATATAAAAGAGACTACATAAATATAAAAATATAAAAAAGCAATCATAAAACAAAAGCAGTGTAAACAAAGTCAACCTGTAAAGTGCATATTGACAACTTACATTACAGATAATGGGCTAATTAACCTGCTACATATCTCCCAAAACAATGGACAGTATAAGAAAAAATGAGCAAAAGCAAGAAGGAAAAAACATAAAGATCTAAAATATCTTAAATACATATGAAGATGTGAGAAGTCTCACTCACAATAAAAGAAAAGCAAATTTAAACTATAATGATATACCTACCTGGTGGGAAATTGATAAAGCTTTGTAGGAAAAAGGTCCTTCATACATTGCTAGTAGAATGGACAATTCTCTTCAGAAAGAAACTGGGTACTAACTACCAATATAAAAATGCACACTCAAGTGCTAGCAATTATATTTCAAGAAATTTACTCTTCCACTACAATTGCATATTTGAAAATTGAAATATTTATTAGGATGTTTATGGAGGCATTGTGTTAAGTGTAACAAAAGATTGAAAATAATCTCAATGTCTAACTGGGTACTACGTAGGACATACAGTGAAATTTTAATATCATTGAAAAGCTCATCATCTCCAAGATTTATTAACATAAATTACAGTATATGGCTACTACTTTGCATTAAGAATGTATACAGAATAGGGCACCTGGGTAGCTCAGTCGGTTAAGCATCTGCCTTCGCTCATGTCCCGATCCCAGGACTCTGGGATTGAGTCCCACAGTCTGACTCCCTGCTCAGCGGGGACTCTGCTTCCCCTGTGCCCCTTCCCCAGCTTGTGCAAGAGTGTGTGCATGCTCACTCTCTCTCTCTCTCAAGCAAGTGAATAAATTCTTAAAAAAAAAAAAGAATGTACACAGAATAAATGCACACGATGACATGTGCATAAAACATCTTTGAAACATAGTCAAAAACTTAGTGGGGAAAAGAAGGACTAAGACCTAGGGAAGGAGACAGTTAACTGTAAACTTTATGAATTTCTTGACTCTTTCAATATTGTGCTTGTGTAACTTCAAGAATTTAAAAAATCAGTATTTCAAGTTAAATGTTTTAGCTTAACTCTCAGTGAAGAAAACACATAAGGGTAAAAAGGTTGGAAATAATTTCGATTTTATAAATAGAGAATTTCTTTGAGCCCTTATATGATTTTTGAAGTGCAGTTTTTTGGGTTTTTTTTCAATTCTGGTTGAAAAAGAAATAGCATTTTCTTTAAGTATTAGTCTGAACACAGATGAAATTGCTCTGCATTATTTTATCTCAGTAATCTATGAAAAATTATAAATGGTCTATCCAGACCTATCTGGCTGAAGGATACAATGCCATCTCCAGCATCTTATCTTCCCAGATACAACTCACAGCTTCCAGCACAGGTCCCTAGTAAGAGCTCAGTTGGAACAAAGTATAATGCTACCATTGACTGACCACCTAATATGACCTATTTCATGTCAGGAGCTTTGCTTTTATGGTCTCTGACCCTCAACATTACTCTAATGTTTTCTGCATTTTACCAATGACATAAATGGCACTCAGAGACATCGAGGTCTGTCCAATGTCATTCAGACATTGTTGATGCAGAATGCAAACCAGATCTGGCTCATGGAAGCCAGCGCTCTTCCCACCACTCTAGGTCTCCACTTACTAGATTCTAATACACATCATTTCATTTCCAGAATCCCTAATTCACGCTCACTAAGTAAACAGTTCCTCTTAGGACATTCTTCTCCTGTGCCAACCTAAGTCCCCACAGATATTCTGGAAAACAGGCACTCTCCTCTGGGTCAGTAAAAATAAACAAATTACTAGCCGCAATTAGCGGGTTCCTTGATTAGCAACTCTCTCTTCAGCTACTTCTCTTAACATGAAATACACACACACACACACACACACACACACAACAGTCCACCCATCCTAAGCTCCATTTCATGTACAAAGCCAAAGCACAGGACTCTAGATTATAAAATTAGTTACCTAACCTTCGTATTTTCTGTATTCATACCCCCACTAATTCAAATACCTCCTTTCTGCTCAAGTGATTACTGTCCTTCCTTTCATCAAAACTCACTCTCACATTTTTCACTCACAATCATGTAAAAATAATCCATAGTAACATATATCAGAGTTTTTTCTATTTGAGTTCCACAGGATTTCAATAGATATGATAGGATAAATGATTTGGTTAAAGTTGGGCTAAACAAAATATAATGCTTCTCAGAGCCTTTAAACTGCTAATGTGTATGCAAAGAGGAGCCTATACCAAGAAGCAGATTCCAAGCTTAATAGATGATATATTCCAAAGATAACCATTTTGAGAAAGAATTAGAATTGAGTCCTCCAAATTCAATCTTCAAAGTGAGATGCTATGAACACACATTCTGACTTCAGAATAAACTTTAGAAATTATTTGCTTATAGCATCTGCTAAGGTATATTTGCAAATATAAATATCTTAAGACAAATGAAAACTTGAGGCATGAGTCTAAAATATTGGATAGGAAAACATTTGAGGAATTTAGGTCTTCCCTACAACCTTGAAATCAGCTGAGTAAGCAACCACACTTATGAGATTGGCATCCTTTTTTCTTTTTTGGTTCAGATTTTCTTCAATTCACTCTGTGTTTACTCAGTATAACTACCTATGCTTCCTACATCCGAGCAAGAAAAAAAAAAAAAAATAATCAAACTCTAAAAAAAGAAGAAAAAAAAGTTAAAATTATATTAAGATACATTCAAATTAAGTTTCAAAGGTAAATAATTCAGGCTACAAGTAAGTAAAAATCAGAAAAATAAATTCTATAAAAATATTCTAATATATTTCTAAACATTGAGGCATAACCCTGAATATCTTAAACAAATAAACTGGTAAGGTGCATAAATTAACTAGAGAAAAGCCTTATTGACATTAAAGCAGTGCTTCTCAAATTAATATGCATAAGCATCAATCAATACAAGGGAAATCTTGGAAAATGCTGATTCACTAAGTCTGAGGCCTATGATTTTGCATTTCTTGCATTTCTTTGCATTTCTCTTCTACATGATGCCAAAGTGCTAATCTGCAGACACATTTGAATAGCAAGGGTTTCAAGTACATTATTAATTCTACCTCTTGCTCAGAATGGTTATCTCATGAAAGCTTACTGATACGAATACAGTGTCTGTTAATTATGAATAGGCTGTGCTAAACAAACCCCCAAAATGCACAGCATCAACTCAGGGTTCTTTTTTAAATTTTTTTAATTTTTTTATAAACATATAATGTATTATTAGCCCCAGGGGTACAGGTCTGTGAATCGCCAGGTTTACACAACTCAGGGTTCTTTTGCCCAAAAGTAGACCTAGCATTTTAGAAAAATAGTTCAAGCCAAAAAAAAAAAAAAAAAAAAAGGCAGCATTTTTGCTTTACCCACTGAACTCATTTTTAATCCACATGTCAGCGAGATACTGAGCATCCTCAAAGGGCTTCTGTTAATTAAGAACTGCGAACTGTTGAGTGACATTCCTTCTGCTCTTAGCCACCTGTTAGGGCCATCGGCCAAGAACTGAAGTTACAGGAAAGATGCCAAGCAGCAAGAAATGACTTAAGGTAATGCCAGATTTGATAATGTGAATATCCTTCCTGTTGGTTATCAAATGATGCTTTATTATCATAGCAAATACATTCAATTCTACCCTCTCAGTTGGACTTTCTTTTCTCTGCCTTTCACCTAAATTATCACCAGTGGAGGTTGACTATAACAATTTTTCAAGTAGATTGCATAATGTTTTCAAGTTGCTAACTTGCTCTTGTAACTCCTATTTGAATCTATTTTTTATTCTCTTGATGAATACATTTGATTTTAGAAGTGTGTTTCCCTAAGGCTAGGTTATGCATGTCTTGAAAAATGGTTGCTCAGGGCTACTAATTTCTGAAATTGTTGAGCTATAGCCAACAACATACATTTTCAACACCATTGTGATTTCAGTGACTTACAATGTCATGTCATCAAAACCCTTTACTCATATTTGCAAAATTTGTACCTGAATGACACTGACTGGTTAAGTAGCTCATCCATTGAGCTCTTCTAAATGAAGGCAGCTACTTCCTCTCTTGCTGCCAAGGAAATGGCAGCCTCCATCTCTCACTTCACTATTTCATTGTTACTTTTCCACCATTTTCATCTTAAATTATGCAGTGAGATGTAGTTCAATCCCTCAGTCCTATTATCACAAATTCCAAGAGAGATCTTACTCTCTTGTTGCTGCTCTTTTGTAGATAGGATAACAGTAAGAGTGCCATCACCTGACCCCAGTGACTTTTAATTATTCAGATGTTTTCATTACAATGGAATTTGCTCTTATAAGATTTATCCTGGAGGGATACCAAGAGTGGTGGCCCCAGTGTCCATGTGCGCCTTGGTGAATAACATCAGTCCTATAATACTTGATCTCTAATCCTCTTGGTTCCACGAAATGAATTTGCAGAGAAGCTAGCTAACCTTCAATTTTCAAAAGGAAGAACGTTTACTTGCCAGAGACACTGTACTAGATTTACAGAATTGCACCAATTACTTCTGCCTTTAGAGCATGAACAATTTGACAACATTAATTAACTCAAATTTTGCTGCATCCCCTTTATTCTCTAGACTAAAAGAGTTTTTAAAAAACTCAGGATTCTGAAAATAAGAAATTTGTAACTTCCAAAGAAGAGACAGTTCTAGATATGAAAGAGAACAACTATGAAAAAGCTGATATCGCTTAACTTTTTAAAAACTGTTTTTCCCACATACTGTCATTTATAAGCAGCTTTTTCCATTTCTTATTTCATAATAGTGCTTTTCACTAACAGGGCCAGAATAACGTCTTTCTTAAAATCAAGAAAAGATACTAAGGAACAATACTATTTCATCCTTTTAAGACTTGGTAAATAATGAGAACAAGTATAAGAATAGATATGTGAACTGATCTATTAATTCCTGGTTGTGTATGTTTCCCGCTTTGATTTGCCCCTCCTTCTTTATACTAGAAAACTTCTCTGGAACACTAAGTAGTAGCATTAAGAGCAATAATGTTCATATCCACCGTGTTTATTGAGTGCTTACTATATTCTGGGCATTTTACGTACTTTAATATTTACAGTATCTCTATGAGAACAAATATTGTTGCTATTTTACAAAGGAAAAACTAAAGTGCTGCTTTCCAAAAGTCATTGACACAATTAGGCTTCGGATTCAGTCTATCTGAGCCTGACCCCAGGCTGTTATCCATATCATTTTCTGTCCATCTGATCATTGACACCCGTTAGAGAACTACAATAGAGAGACAACTAGTTTGTATGTGTTACTCAGTCGCCTTCTACTGATTCTGGCTCTTCTCCAAGTGTGTCTTTTTGGATTTGGTTATTTAATAAGAAGCCAAGTCCAGACACTTGCTGCTTCCTAAAGCAGGTGCGTCTCTTCACTGCCAGACCCCAGAAACAAGACTGAAGATACTGTACCAGACCCAGACTTCAATCTTCTGCATCACAGAGCTCTGCTCCAGGAGGATCACAGAGGGGATCAAGAAGGTTTAGGATGCCTAACAGAATATTAATGTTCTTCAGAATTTAAACTGTAGTAATTATTTATAGAAATCCAATTGTAAATCAACACATTTTTACTAATTTGTCAAAATATGTTTATACATCTGTAATATTCCTCTCGAGACTGGTTTTCTAGAAACCACAGATTTCATTTTAGCTGAGTCACCACCCCCATCTGATTCCAGTTTTACCACCTGCTCCCACCCCCGACACGCCAGGGAAATGAGGACGTGCCCTGGGTCATCTTCCACAGCTTTTTCCAGCATGGATCTCTTATTCTACCTTTTTCCACGTGGAGCAGGTTTCATCACCCAGGAAGATGGGAAGGTGGGCTGTTCCATACAGGTGGCAGTTTCCTTAGAAGCTATAGGGAAAGGATGAGAAAACCAAATTCCTCCCCACTTTGCCCCAGAGCTTGGGGGTCCACAGCTGGGAGGGAGCAAGTTGTCACTCACCCTCAAGTTTAAAATTAGGAGTTCTACTTTCAAGAGGCTGTCTGAGTGGCTACCAGAATTCTAAGAAGAGTAGGCTTCCTTTACTGTCCCTTTTCCCCTTCTCACAAAGTACAATTAATTGATTCTCCAACCCCTTCATCTATTTTTTTCACCATCTGTTGACTTACAATTCTGGTTCTCTTCTGTTTCTTTCACATATAGTTAATCAGCAGCAAACAAGCCTTAGAGAATTTATAAAGGGCTAAATAATAAACATTATAAATAAATGACTTTGCAAATAAAGAAACAAATTTAAAAAGCAAATGAGAGTCAAAATACACAAACAGTAGAAATGTACCTGAGAATGATGACTGCACATTTCAAAAACTGGCAGGAAGAGAGCATTGATACATGACAGGAAAACTAATGCATCCATTCAACACACATTAAGTGACCACCTACAAGGCAGTGTTCTGTAAGCACAGTGGGATGTGAGATGATGAATAGGATATGGAGCCCACCTTCAAAATTCTTGCAGTCTGGCGATAAAAATAAGGTGCATGGATAATGGAAGTAATATGAGACAGAAAGCAATAAACATTACAAGCTTTCCTCCCTAGGCTTACCTACTCCTCTTTCTATAAGCACTTTCACCAGAAACACATGTTCATAAATATAGTATGACCATACATTTGGATTTGCCAGGATAGTCCCAGGTCATGCTTATCGCCAAAGCATCATTATTAATTTTCCCTTTCACTCCCAAAGATGACCCAGATTGGGCAATTAATTATATGTCACTTTAATGTTAGTGCAAGCCATTTTATCACATTTTTTGGTTTATGTATCTATTTCCCCACTTACATGCAATTTCCTAGAGGGAAGATACAATGTTTTCAGTTTTTAAAAAAAAATTTAAAAATCCTTTGCCTCTAGCACATGCCTGCCATGTAGTAGACAATTAATTTAAAATATTGAAAGAAAGGGGTACCGAGTACCTGGGTGGCTCAGTCAGTTAAGCATCTGACTTCAGCTCAGGTCATGATCTCAGGGTCTTGGGATGGAGCCCCCTGTCAGACTCTGTTCTCAGCAGGGAATCTGCTTGTCCCTCTTTCTCTCTCCCTCTCCTGATGCTCATGCTCTCTCTCTCTCTTAAATAAATAAATAAAATCTTTTTTAAAAAGATAAATAAAATACTGAAAGAAGTACTAATTCTCTATTTGGAGAAGAGGCAAGTTTGCATTTATTTAAGGGGGAGGAGGAATTTGAATGGTGAAAGTGGTATCTAAAATAGACCTTGAATATGTTGGCTAATTGAACAAAATAAAAAATAAAAAAATAAAATGGACCTTGTAGGAAAGGTAAGAATACTTCTGAAGAGATGAGAATACTACTCTAGGTGAAGGGAATGCCAGTGATGTCAGGGCAAATGTAGAAATTGAGACAGTGAGAACAAATATTAAACTACCATTAAAAACCTCAAAAATGTGGTGTTTCTTCCAGTGTCATAAAGAGGCAATACAGGCTATCCTGTATGAGACAAACTGAATATTCTGATACAGTCATCAGGATCCCAGAAATTTCCTTCCTACTTACCAAGACAAAGATACATATTTGTAATTGAAACCCCCATTTTTCATGTTTAAATCTGTAAAACTGCTGCTGGAGTAATAGAAAGAGTAGAGCCCTAAAAAGTATTTGTGAAGAGTCAATGTTCTATAGGGACCTAGTTTCAAGACAAGTTTGACATACTGTCTGTGTGACTCTGGGCAAGTGCTAAACCTGGGGAAACCCCAGTTTTATCACCTGTAAAACAGGGAGAAATACTGCATCAGGTTACTGAGAACGGCAACAGAAAAGCAATCAACTAATGTAGCTATTATCAGCAGTTAAGCAATAAACAAACAAAATTTGTGTTCAATGTGTATAGATTATGATTAAAGAACTAATCCCAGATCATTCCTATAGCAGAGTGTAGATGAATGGGTGGACTGCATGTTAGTATATACCTATATTCTAAACCGGAATTTTTTCCTCTAGATTTCTTCATTGACTGTGGCCATTGTAAATTTTATTTCATTTTACTTTTAGTTTTCAATGTTTAATCCATGAGAATATTATCTTTACTGTATTTTTAAATAAGAAGTTCTCTGGTGGTATTATCTTGCTTTGTTTTGCATCATCAAATACATCTAACTCTGAATTTTATATAGAATTACATTATGTAATATATGTATGTATTTACCTACTTTGCTTATTCTCTGTTCAAAATTAACTGATCCTGCTGAGAACTGTTCAAATGATTTTATTTTTTATGTTATAAGAAATAAAAATAAAACATTAGCCTGGGGGCGCCTGGGTGGCTCAGTGGGTTAAAGCCTCTGTCTTCGGCTCAGGTCATGATGTCCTGGGATCGAGCCCCACATCGGGCTCTCTGCTCAGTGGGGAGCCTGCTTCCCTTCCTCTCTCTCTGCCTGCCTCTCTGCCTACTTGTGATCTCTGTCTGTCAGGTAAATAAATAAAATCTTTTAAAAAAAAACATTAGCCTGAATAATAAAGTATAACTATTATACTCATGAAGTTTTTATATTTCAAAAAATATTTAGTATTCTTCAGTTACCACATAGATTGAGTCCCAAGATAAAGAAAAAATTGCTCTGCAAGATCCACTTGACTTTTACCTCCTTTAATAGGCATTTCCTAATAAGGCCCGTTCAATTACAAATGTGCATTCATGTACTATGACTTCTTGTTTGTCAAACAAATTAGTGCACTATGCTTTACAATCCATATATTCTACATTTATTACGTTCCATATGTATTTCTACCAATCATCTCATATAATTATATAAATATGACATGTATATTTAAATGTATATCATGCAACTATATATTTTGTAAATGACTTCCAGTCCTGACTACAGAAGGTGGCCTGACCCATTTCTGTAACAGAAGAAGGAAGAAAATGACATTAAAGCAACCAACTATTCAGGAGAAATCTTGAGTTTTTGCATCAGCTTCTCCTGCTCTTTTCTCGTTATGATGAAGTTAGCATTTGAATTTAGTTTCCAACTTTTGACTTGCATTTCTTTCTCAAAGACTAGCATGAACACACCTGAATTGCTTTTCCTGTATTCTGCTCTACAGAACAGAAAACCCTGATCTTGTTATTCCTTTGGACCATTGTCTGAACTGCTCTAACCACATAGCTGGTGTCTTATCTAGAATTATTTAGAGCACTTCCTGAGGGAGTAGTAGTATATGGTAATTCATTTTATCAAAGAGACAAAGGGGCATGAAGGCATTCAATTTAATAATTATATATGACATAATATAATATAATATAATAAAACATTATGAAAATGAATATGATTTCTTCATCAGTCTGCATACAGATAAGAAAAATTCTGGCCCAAACGGTTTCACAAAATTGAATTAAAGCCCTGGCCTCCAACACAATCTATAAAAGAAATAACTGATAAATTGGACTTCATTAAAATTAAAAACTTCACAATCTACGTGGCCATACAAGCTATGTCCTAATGAATTCCTGTGGGACTCCCTTATTGTTCATTGTCTGTAGGAACAATCTAGGTACAGCACTTGGACAGGGATTTGCTTACTTATAATAGTTTTCCAGAGAACTCTTCCACTGTAAATTTTAAAGATTTTATTTATTTATTTTAGAGAGAGAGAAAGAGAGCAGGGGGAGGGGAAGAAGGAGAGGGAGACAGAATCTCAAGCAGACTCCATGCTGAGTGCAGAGCCTGATGTGGGTCTTGATCTCACAACCCTGAAATCATGACATGAGCAGAAATCAAGAGTCAGATGCTTAACTGATCGAGCCACGCAGGTACCCCTCCCATTGTAAATTTTAAATACCAAAACTAATTCTGAATTCTTCAAGTCCTACATCTTGTCCTGAATCACAGTAGTGTGGAGCTAGGCTCATAGGAGCTTTGTTTCAGAGATTTGGAACATACACTTCACACTGTCAATATCTGAAAGTGTAAATTTCTCAAATTTCCCAAAAAGTTTTTCAGAAAAAACAGGATGGTAATAAAGAAAATAGAAAATTAAAAATAGCATATAAAAGGAGAAAGAGGAGGAGAGTATGAGGAAACAGAAGAAAAAGAATGCAGAAGAGGAGGAGGAATGGGAAGAGGAAAGAAGAATTGCCAAACAAGTCAATGTGTCTGAGGGACAACATTTAACATGTTTCTCTACTAAAAAAATCTTGGTATTTCACTACATACATTACAAAATTTATCTACTTATTTGATCATGGAAACTTTTATTTTCCTTTCAGTGGATCATATTATCTTGAATATTCTGTGGAAAATGAATTACTGATCAAGTTCAATCTCTTTCAGTTTGCAATTAAGGAAATGGAGGCAGCAGTGCTTAACTGACCCCATATCCCTGCAGTTGATCTGTCACAGAAACAGACTTGCAGTCCTATATTCTCCATAAAGTCACAATCAGTACTGGAAAATCAAATCAAATAGATCGTTAAAACCTACTCCTTGTTCATACCAAGAAGCACGTGTCTATCACTGTACTATGAATCAATATATTAACAACATGATCTTATTCTGTTTTATCTTGGCAGGAACATCCATTCCCTACTTTCCTGCTTGCATCCACATATATTGAATGTGTCTTGTGGGTTCAGTGCCTGTGAATCATCATACTTATGACTGGTATACACCAGGCCGGTTCCATTTTTGCAATTGTCTTCCAACAGCCAGCGTTCAGCTCTTGATGGATCTGTTGTAGTTTTCTTCTCAATTAAATATATCTGATATTTAGATTAGTGAAATTGGAATATCACTGATTGGATACTATTGTGTATACTCTGGGTGTAGGTCTACAGACTAAGTAGTTTCAAGGTTTGTTAAGTGATGGATCACAGTTGTGCCATATAAGCTTTTACTTTTCTCCATACTCAACTAGGGCCAAACAACAATCTCCAACAGACAACTTCAGTTTAATTTATACTGCATTCTTTAAGCATAAAGGAATGACACAAAATTAGGAGGCCATTTATTGATTCTTGAACTATGAGAATTAGAATGGCCTTTGGAGTCCTTTAGTTGAATGTCTCATTCATTGACTATGGGAATTACCCTATCAGCCTGATAAGCCATCCACCCTCAAATAAAAATATCCAATGATAAGGACGTAGACATTATAAACTTATTCCATTACTGGAAAGTTACGTTAGAATTTTCATTCTCATGTTGGGTTGAATGTATATTCCTTTAGTCCCTCCTCTCTTCTCTGGAGAAAAAAAAAAAACAAAACAAACAAACACCTCTCCCTGATTCTTATAATTCAAGTGTATTGAGCTTAAAAAAGTTAAATATAAAAAGTCCAGTGAAGCATTAGGAGGATGATTTTTAATCCCAATTACTATACCTGAGGTGGCATTTTAAGTAAAAAAAATTGAGGATTTTGGAGGGGAGGGGGATGGGGAGTTAGGTAAGCCTGGTGGTGGATATTAAGGAGGGCACATATTGCATGGAGCACTGGGTGTGGTGCATAAACAATGAATCTTGGAACACTGAAAAAATAAAATTAAAAAAAAGAAAAAAGTAAGCATAAAGAGGAGACTTCCAAGTAATGAAAGAAGTGATCTCAGTTTCTTTAAAAGTCTTTAACATAGGGTGCAAGACCTTCCAAATTCTGTAATAGACGCCAGTGCAAATATCCATCACATACGATGATTTTTTTTCTGTTCCTGCTTTTAATCTTTGCCTTCATTAAACTATATCCCATAATACAATTAGGTCCCTTCCTCCCTCTTCCACATTTAAAGGTCTTGTATTGTGGAAGAAGAATCCACGAGACATAAACAGAGGGAAGTGTATGATGGTGGTATGACTCTGTCTGGATGATTGCAAGGCTAATTTTAGAAGCTTTAGAAGATGGCCAGGTAACTACCTAATATAATGCCCGTGTCTCTGAGCGATATGGCCTGTTGTAAATAGCCTCATATTTTGCTTAACTTTTTGCCAAGTCATTCAGCCTACTTAGGTTAAAAGATAAGAGTATTTGCTTTGTGGAGTCTAAGACTGTGCTTTGAAATCCATCTAAATTCCCAATTCAGTCAGTGGCTTTTCCCTGGATTTTTTGTATAATATTCATTTAATGCCATTTCCAAGTTCTCTTGCTGCTATTTTATTTGTGTGTGTTTGCAAGTATTTTAGTGAAAATTTGGAAGAATATGCTTGTCTGGCACTACACTAACCCAGAAATTCCCCATCACCCACCCACATGCCTTTCTAAGTGCACACACACTCACACAAACACAGGCTCCATCTGTTTAAAAATTTATCATAATTCTTACTAGTAATTTACAAAAAATTTAGAAACATAAAAACATTGAATGTCAGTCCTGGAAGAAACTCCAGAAATCATTTAGAATAACTACTTCATTACATAGTTAATGCCAAGAGAGGTTAAGTGACTTACACAATGTCATTTTCTTAAATTCATTGTTGGTTGTTTCCAACTATTTCTCATCTCTTATATTTTTCATGATTTTTCAAAACTCTGATATTAGTATCAAGACTATATCCCAAAATTCTTTTAAAGTCCCAGATTTGGGACACCTGGGTGGCTCAGTTGGTTAAGCGGCTGCCTTCGGCTCAGGTCATGATCCCAGCGTCCTGGATCGAGTCCCACATCGGGTTCCTTGCTTGGCAGGGAGCCTGCTTCTCCCTCTGCCTCTGTCTGCCTGTGCTCGCTCTCTCTAACAAAAAAAAACAAAAACAAAAACAAAAACAAAAAACACCTTTAAAGTCCCAGATTTAATTCTCTTAAAGTCTATGTGTTTTTATTTATTTATTTTTATTAAAGATTTTATTTATTTATTTGTCAGAGAGAGTGAGCACAGGCAGACAGAGAGGCAGGCAGAGACAGAGAGAGAAGCAGGCTCCCCGCTGAGCCAGGAGCCCGATGCGGGACTCGATCCCAGGACGCTGGGATCATGACCTGAGCGGAAGGCTGCCGCTCAACCATCTGAGCCACCCAGGCGTTCCAAAGTCTATGTGTTTTTAAAACATCTTAATTTTATTGGATCTTCCATTTCCTCCTGTAGGTAATGTATGTAATATCATCCCTTCCTAGCAGGTGTGATAAAATATGAGTATTACTGTCACTTAATATTCACCCCAGGAAGTAGACCTATCCCACCCTTGTTATTATTCCTACTCTGTGTAACACTGTTAAAGTGGCTTATGTTGTTACACATGTATATGCTGTGACAATCTTGACACCATTCTTATATATTCATGTTAGTATTACATGGTCATACTAAGGCAGCATTCCCCAAAGTGGACCACTGATCTGTAAAAATGATCTGAGAATAAGATCTCCAATGTCAACTAAATATGAGGATTACTACATGCTATATAGTGCTATGAGAAAGTTATACTGCATATTGGCATATGAAAGGATCCATTAAGTCCTGTCCTAAAATACTCAGGTATGAAAATAAATCTACTTCCAAATTTCATGGAAACTGCTATAGGAAATACTATAGCAAATATTCTGCCTACGTTTTGCTTCTATTTCCTTTATATATGAATTTATTAGAGAATTGACTTTTTAAGTTTACCTGTTTCCTCTAATATCTGGACTTTCTAAGTTTTGGGAGTTAGTTTACAAAATGTTGAATCCTTGCTTAGTTATATTTTTCCTTTAAAGTATCTAAGACTAAAATTACATACATGTCTTTTTTCTCAATTTTATGAAATACACTTCATCATAACCTAGGGATTATGTCTGACTAAGACATAGAGATCTAGAATAGATCTCTTTTACTAGTCAGTACTAAATTTTTTTAAATGTTTAAATACTATGGAGCCACCCCCTACATATTGAATTCAGGCAGAACAATGTTGCTCTTTTTTTTTTTTTTTTTTTTTTTAAGATTTTATTTATTTGAGAGGGAGGGGAAGAGAGGGTGAGCAGGAGCAGGGGGAGGGGGAGGGACAGAGGGAGAAGCAGGATCCCCACTGAGCAGCAAATCCAAGACAGGGCTCAATCCCAGGTCCCTGGGATGGTGACCTGATCCAAAGGCAGATGCTCCACGGACTGAGCCACCCAGGTGCCCCACCTTTTTTTTTTTTTTTTTTTTTATAGAAAGAAAGAGAGCATGCATGCAATCATGGGGAGAAGGAGGGAAAGAAAGAGAGCGAGAGAAAGAATTTTAAGCAGACTCTGCTCCCAGCCCTGAGCACATGTGAGGCTCAATTTCACCACCCTAAAACCATGACCTGTGCCAAAATCAAGAGTTGGACGCTTAACTGACCAAGTCACCCAGGTGCCCCTATTGTTATGTTTTTAAAAAGTATTCCAGCTACTAAGTTAAGATAAACTTTTATCTAACAAAAAAAGAGATGTGGTCCCAAACAAAATTAATACAATTAATTCTTCTTATGGCAAAGCATTTTACAATAGGATATGAGAACTGTAAAAACATTTAAAACATCTCTTCCCAGTTCTCCACATCCTTTTTGTCTATTTGAACAGATGCTGACTAAACATATATTATTGAATAGGAATACAGGATTTAATGATTTCATAAAAATAAATGGAGGAAATCCTATAGTCTATGCTATAATTGTTAAATGAACAGAATGATGAAAATTATTACAAAATTGCCTTTAAATACCTAATAAAAATAATAGAGAAGGTGACAAATATTTAATTTTAAAAATACATGACAAAATTACTTGAATGTCTTCAATCTGTTAGCAGTACCCACATCCAGAGAAGTGTTGTTAGAATTGCAATATTTATCAAGATAAGTCTTTCGTTCTAATCGGAATTTCTAGTCAGCCTCAGGAATCTTTATAAGATTTGTTTTCCAGTGGTGTCTTTCTGAATGCCTTATTTAAAATATTGGCCCTAGCTAAATGGAACTTCTACTTTTTATTTTTTCCTATAAAGATTTTTAAGAATAAGGAAATTAGAAACTATCTCCAAAACTTAGAACTATAAAATAGAGAAAATGTGTAGGTAAAACAGTGGTAACATTAAGTTACACAAAACGATGATTTGAGATGTTTACTTATCAATGAATTTTATGATACAATTGTCATTCTGGCAACATGCTTGGAATCAAAAGGATCCAGGGGCTGAACTGCTATAGACAAATCACGAAACCTCCTTACCCCCAGTTTCCTTATGTATAAAATGAATATAATAGCAGTAACTCATTTCTAAAAATGTAATGACAATTAAATGAGATAATTTAAGTAAAGTGCTCAGGAAGCTCCTTATCAAAGGTTAACTCTTATGATTGTTTTAATGCAGCAAAAGAAATGTTGTAGACATTGTATCTCCCCATTTCAGCAATGCATTTGACAAGCTCTCTTATGATGCCCTGTGGACAACATAAATGTGAGCTGAATGACAGAACAATTATGTGGATCATGCTGGTTGAAGAATTGCAGCCAAGAAGTATTGATTAATGGATCTTTATCACTGTGAAGGAGATAAACTACAGGGTTCTGCCCCTGGCCTTTTCTTGTTCAACAGTATCATCAATGAAAATGGAGAAAAGCATAGGTGAATTTACCTAATTTACATATTATCCAAAGTCAAGAGAAACATGTAACACATAAAATAACAAATGTTTTCATATATTCTCGATGACAGATGGTAAATAATGCTAAATATAATAAAAGGAAATGGAACAAAAGTCATAAAATTATTTATATTTAGAATATGTATTCTACGCATACATCAAGGGATAGAACCCGATAGGAAAAAAGCTCTTATGAAAGAGACCTAAAATGTTTTTTTTAGTTTGCAATTTGCATTATTTAGCATCAGGTTACCTGTTGTAACAAACTGAACCATAGACATATAATGATTCAAACACAATCCAAAATAGGTATTCCTGATCAGTAGGTAATTCTACAATGTCTTGAATCAGGGACTATTTTTAAAACAACTGATCTAAAATAATGAGTACAATTTTATAATATTTTCCATTGGCATATGCAAGCAAGATACAATGTCATATCTAAAGTCAAAATCATACAATATGTCAAATCAATGGTTCCTAAATTGGACAAAACATTGGAATCATATCAAGAGATACCTAAGAAACTGCTTCTGGATAGCAATGAGGATAAATCATCAAGTATTAGAGGCCATTTGGGTGTGCTTAAGCATTGTAAGTAAGGTAGATGTAATTATCTTAATGAGCAGCAAGACTAGAGTAGCAACCAGGGTTCGGACCCACTTAAAGCTATGGTGATAGTATACAAAGCACAGTGTTCCAGGGGTAAAACAGAGAAGCAAACAATTAGAAAGTTCTAATCTATACAATGAATGGAAATTAAGAATAAGCAATTGGAGGGGCGCCTGGGTGGCTCAGTGGATTAAAGCCTCTGCCTTCAGCTCAGGTCATGATCCCAGGGACTTGGGATCGAGCCCTGCATTGGGCTCTCTGCTTGGCGGGGAGCCTGCTTCCTCCTCTCTCTCTCTGGCTGCCTCTCTGCCCTACCTGTGATCTCTGTCTGTCAAATAAATAAATAAAATCTTAAAAAAAAAAAAAAAAGAATAAGCAATTGGAAGTCTGAGAGTAGCTTCTCCAATAAGATGTATTCCTTGCCCAGTTTCTAGACTTAGGACAGTTTTTGGACTGGGAAGTCACTAACTAAAAGAGAGTAAAAGTCCTGAGGAAAAAGGACCCTAGACCACCAGAGAAATTTTACATAATGATTCTCCTAGTCCTTCTACAAAGTATACTATGGTCATTTCCAAGGGTGAACATATACTATAAAATGGAGACTATCAGGACATTTCAAAAACTACTGGAGACATGGTCCAAGTTGACCAAAGGAACTGAAATGTCATCATGGCCCTTTGTTAGAGTAGTGGAAAAGGGAACAGATAGGGTTTATATGGAAATCATGTGTATTCCTGGTATTGACCCAGCCTATGGTGGGTCTTTTAGATCCACAGACTTACTTTGTGGTTATTTTTGTAGTTTCCAAATATATGTTTGCAATGAAAATGCTTAATTATTGGCAAAATTCTCATATTGGATTTTTACTCTGAACAGGAAGAGTTAGCAGGAAAGTCAAGTGGACACCTCTGAAACCTCACACTTTGGCCAAGATACTAAATCAAACACAATATTATGTCTCAAAAGAAATGACAGAAATGAATGCCACTCTTAAACACTTAAGGGATACTGGGATATCGTGCCCACAATCATCACATCCAATTCACCATTCTTTGCCTCTATGATACCTAGATGGATTCCAGAGGTGAGAGCTAGCCAGCTACTGCAACTCAAACAAATTGCAACCTCAACTACAACTGTTGTGCAGTTGTGGTATCTTGTTAAAGCAGATTAACACAGCCTTGGGAATGTAACATGAGGCACTTGTTCTTCTATATACTTTATTTTCCAAAGTTACCAGCAAAGAAAACCAGAGTTCACACATTCAGTAGAAAAAAATTACAGTACATATTTGAAGTCTGTCCCAAAGCTATGTAAATGCTCCTATCATCTGTCATTAAATAGTCCAAAGTCACCTAAACCGTCTATCTTGGATATTTTGCAGAACATCACACTGACATCATTTTAATCAAGAAAGAATAATAAATGAGAAGTATTGGAGGCCTTGGTAACATAAATGTACTCTACATGGTATAAGATAAGTCCTGCCAAGATTCAGATGCCTTTCTCATCAATGAATATTCAATAGTCCCATCATCAGGGGCATTCCATAACCTTCCTTCTCAAAGTAAAGTTCAAGTTATCACATTTGGTATCTTCCACCACTCGAAGGCCTGGTAGGCTTCTTCACATAGTGAAGGCAGCATACTTTACATATTTGGGAATATGGCTCTAACATATTTATCAAGTGACATGGAAGGCTTCTAGCTTTTAATAGGGCCCAAAGCAAGGAGATACCCTGCAATAGGTCCACACTGTGATGTAAGCAGCCTTTTCTGATGAGTCATATGAATGAGAAGACCCTATGGTCTTAGAGGTACTAGAGATGAAAAACTTTGCATAGAATTTATGGAAATAAATGGGAGAACCATACCTAAGGCCCTAAGGGTTCATGAGCAAGGCCATGCCATCTTCAACAGAATTTATACACCACTGATTAAACCATTACTGCTATACTACTGTCCTGGTAGACAGATCAAGCAGCCAGAACTGTATCCACTGAGTTTTTTTCAGGCCTATCAAGTCATATGGTTGGGCACGGCAGTAGTAACCCATCATAAAACAGAAATGGTACATAAGGAATTGGGCATACCAGGACCAGAGAGCACATGCAAACTGTAGAGACCCCTATGTCATCTACTGTATCCATGGCTTCTCTCCCTCAGTTCACAACTGATGGAGAAGGAAAAAGGGCAAGGTTCGTTCACAAAAGGTTCATTAAGCCTAAAATTAAGTACTGCCAAAAAATTAAGTACTGCTGCATTACAGTCCTATGCAGTTATGTCCCTGAAAGACAGCAGTGGGGGCAATTCTCCCAAAGGACAGTGCTTTGGACAATGCATTTGGTCATCAATTTTGTGTATAAAAAAGTAGCCTTGAGATAAGAATATATATATAAATTTATGGAAAATAGAGAATAGCTTGGCATGCTGGTCAGGGGCCTGGAAGAAAAAAAATTGGAAGAGTAGGGACAAGAGGCATGTATATAGACATTGAGAGTGAGCAAGGTGTGAAGATCTTTGTGTAATATGTAATTCCCTGCCAGAGAACATCCACCATCAGAAAAACCACTAAATAATCAAGCAGACATAATGATTCGAACATCTGATGTTAGTCAATCTCTGTCACCATCCACTCTAATACTTCTGCAATATGAATATCAATGGAATAATCACGAGGGTAGGATTGGAGGATTTATACTTGGACCCCAAAACACAAACTTCCACTCACCAAGACCTATATAGATGCTGACTGCTAAATGTCCGCTCTGCCACCTGGAGAGACCAGTGCAAAATTCCCCAAATGGCACCATCCCTCTAGTATGTCCATAGCTCTTCGGTGTCCATTTGATTACACTGAACATCTTCTATTTTGGAAGAGGGAGTGATTCATTTCCATATAGCCACTGAGGCAACCCCACCATCTCAGGGCTTAGAGAGTGTTTGATCCTCTTATATTCTATCCCATTAATACTGAGCAAGTAATCCACTTTTCTGTGACAAAAGGTCCACACTGGGCATACGAACAGGAGATCAACTAGTCCCATAACATGCTGCATCACCTGACAGTAATGCAATGGCCTTTCAAAGGCACAGCTAAGGGTCCAGCTTGAAGGTATCATGCAAACATAGTGAAATACCCTCCAAGATACAGTATATATCCTGAATTAACAACTGTTTTTATTTTGTTTTGTTTTGTTTTACCATTAGGCATAATACAAAGGTCCAGAATCCAAGAGGTGGAGGCTGGAGGGAAACTGCGTAGCCTCACTCTGATCCTCACAACTCTGTTTTACAGCTATGAAGGACCTGACTCACCAAAGAGAACATTTCTACCATGGGCACAGTAAGAGTCCAGCAGTCAAGGAAGCAACATACAAGGAAGAGTAACATTCTGACAGAGAAAATTGACCCCAATCATGAGGAGGCTGTAGAGCTACTATTATTTAATTGGGACAGGAAAAATTATGTTTGACATTAAGATGATTCATTGGACATCTCTTGGTACAATTTTCCTAACTTTGATGGTATATTGATAATAGTATAAGAAAATTCATTACAAATTTTTTTACTAACATACATGATGTAACATACAGTTACATCAGTATAAATCTTGCTCACTGTTTGGATATTTTTATAAGCCAAATTCTGCCCTTCCTTGGCTACAGACTATAGTTGATCCCATCTGGGGACTTCAGTCATGCCACTGTTGCCTCTACTGTTTGTGTTTACAAATGATAGAGTGCAAAATGGGCAGGTCTGAGCTTCATCAGAGGGAGTCATTTTTGCACTACACAATTCTGGTAGAACAAGGATCCCAGAGTGAAAGTGAAGAAGAGGATTCTCCTCCCACTGAACAACTTTTCTCTTTCATTTTTTAAAAAGACTCATTTATTTACTTTGAGAGAAAAAGAGAATGTGCACATGGGTGGGGGTGGGGGGGCTAGAGGGTGAAAAAGAGAGAGAATCTCCAGCAGACTCTCCCCTGAGCATAGAGCTCCACATGGGGATTGATCTCACGATCCCAAGATCATGACCCCAGCCAAAATCAAGAGTCTGATGTTCAGCCAGGTGCCCCAGCTCTTTCTTTTTTAAAACCAGAATGATAAGGTGCCTCCATATGCAGTAAAATTAGATATTACACCACAAGAAAAAAGGTCATACTGATAAGAGAATCCTAAAGGAAAGAATATTTTAATTTTTTAAATTTTCATGAAATATTCTTGTTTTCTTGATATTTAATGTCCTTCCACAGAAACCTAACAATCATAGTATGCTTACCACCAAAACTAATCACTTTGTACCTCTAGATCCTGTTTATGTTGCTACACAAAAATCCTCAGACTCTCAAGTCACCCTCATCATTCCTCTATACAAAAAAAGCTGCACCATCTCTCCCTTTCTCCAGTTTTTTCTCAAATCTTGAAACACTTTCACTGAGCCCACTGGAATTCATAATTTATTATCAGAAAAACTTCTGTTTTCTTAATCTCTTTAATCAAAACCTACATTTTCCCTGAGGATCTTAATTCCCCTCTCATGAAAGCTGTTTCTCATGATTTTGTAACACTAAGCCTAAAACTATTTATATTTACCCACTTGCTCTCATGGGTAATGATACCCTAACATTGCCGCTATCTCTCTGAATTGTAATTGGATATTTACTTTTATGTCTTTCCCAGTAGAATGTGAACTCCTTGATGCAAGAGAAAGTATCATATTCAGGGATGTATTCCTAGGATTGAGCACACTATCTGTCTTGTACTATCTTGTAAATCAAAAGACGTTATACTCTCGGGACGCCTGGGTGGCTCAGTTGGTTAAGCGGTTGCCTTCGGCTCAGGTCATGATCCCAGTGTCCTGGGATCGAGTCCCACATCGGGCTCCTTGCTCGGCAGGGAGCCTGCTTCTCCCTCTGCCACTGCCTGCCTCTCTGTCTGCCTGTGCTCGCTCTCTCTCTCTCTAACAAATAAATAAAAAAAATCTAAAAAAAAAAAAAAGAAATAAAATTTAAAAAAAAAAAAAGACGTTATACTCTGTTGAAAGAAACAAAAAAATGCATGAATATATACAGTAATAAAAATATTTAAAATCAATACAGTTTCAAAATGTCTACTGGTGATATTTAGAAATGTTTGTACCCTTATATTTAGTCATCCTACTTCAAAAATTTATCCTAGGGAAATCCTAAGAAAATTAATCAGACATATTCAAAAGATTTATGTAAAAAGACAGTGATTAGAGCAAAGTGGAATGTGGGGGAAAAGCTAAATTTATAACAAAAAGTTGGTAAATCACTGTACATCTATAAAACAGGACACTATGAAACCATTAAAGTCATGTTTGTGAGGAACAATAGGAAATATTTATTATAAGGTCAATTAAAAAGTAGATTATTGTTAATTGAGACCATTTCTCAACTTTAAAAAATGTCTAAGATGTTAATGAAGGTTAGCCTAATGTGGTGGAATTACGAATGATTTTCCTCATTAAATACATTTTCCAAAATTTCCACAGTGAGCAAGCCTCTTTACTATTCTGAAACTCAAGTTCCTTACCAGTTAGCTAAGAAAAATTCTCCCCACAATATTTTTTTCATTACATAAAGAACAGCTCCATATTTTCAATGTGGAGGTAGGTGATTAATACTTCCTGCTCATAGTGCTGGATCTTGCTGAGTAGCAGTAAAAGGATAGATTAAAGTTAGGGCAAAGAAATACCACCAAACAGAAATGCCAGTAATACACTACACTATGGTAGTTTATTTCACTCATTTCACGTAGCCTGAAATTACATTAATATACTTCCTTAGTGAAAAATGAATGAAAGCTTTGGGAACCAGCCAGCAGGTCCAGACCCACTTACAGATGTTGGCTGATTTCTGAAGCAGAGAAGATAGGTATCTCCCTCAGGAACCAGGCATTTAACATGGCAGAAGAGCCCTGATTCCCTATCAAACATGTTTCTATGAAACTTCTCATTCACTTGAGATTTGAGCTCTTCAGTGAAAAGTAAAGTAAGATGAATGATTGCTCTTACTTAACATGGGAGAATTATATTCTCTTCTTCAGTGTTTGGATTCAGGGTATGACTTTATAGAAGCTATTTCTCATGCCAGTCAAATCCCATTTCAAAATATGCCGTCACAACAGAAATCTCTGTATAACAAAAATATTTTTCTAGCCTGAAATCTTTAATTTTTAATCATTTTTATAAGAAACCCTGATTACTATGCCAATAACATGTGAAATTCTTTAGCGAGGGCTAGAATCTGAACATTTTGTAATATTTTGTGTTCATTCACAATAGACAGTATATGTATCATCTTTAAAAAGTTTTGGTTACAAATTTTCCAGTTATCCACCTTTATATGTAGCCATTAGGGTAGCACCATTTATGAACATAAAATGGAAAAATATCAATAATTTTTCAACATATATTTACTCATTCATTTATACTCTATTCTAATAATACTCTTTCTGAAGTAAAGAAATTGCTAAATATCACTCCCACTTTGGGATGAGAAGACATCTGCAGATAGATTCCACTCTATTACGTGGAAAACCATCCATGGAGTGATTTGGTTCTTGTCCTTGCTTGTGCCCTGGCTCCACAGCCTCTTAATCTCAATCACTGTCATTTAAAGAACATTTTGGTTGGCTGCCTTAGGGACAGTAATTCATCTTTCAAGTCTTCTACCTGCCCCTGTTTCTCAGGTTTTGTCATCACACTGTGGCTATTTGGGTGTTATTTTGGAAGCCATTTTTTTTCTGCAATAATAAATGAGTCACTGAAGAAAGCACACATTAGCCTGCATCTGGGTCTCATTTTGAACTGTGTGAGGGCTGTTTCTTCTGTGAGAGATTTCATGCAACACCCAGAAACTCTGGTCTTTTCCTTCTTCCTTCATTGCCAAAGCAACCTTTTGTATCAGTTTAAAGTGTAATTGACCTTATCCTTCCATTTCACACTGTGGCCAGCTTCCTTCTCAGTGCCCAAATCAATATGTTAATTCTTGCCTTTACATTTCTGATTCACTTCTAATACTTCACAAACATATTTTTGCTGACTTAAAGGAGCAGATAAACGTCACAGATGTGAGAACTAGACATAGAAATATGCCTCTGTAACCTTGAAGTTTATTGAGCACACCCTTTCTTGACCTTACCCACTACTGATAACACAACTTTTTTGCCTCAAATAAGTATTGCACAATTTTGTCCTACTGTTTTCATTCTTGCTTTAAAACTCTTGGTAAGCATTAGTAATTGAAGAACATTCAAAATTCACTGTGATAAAAATGTTTAACGCTATTTTCATCAAACATTTCTATTTTGGTGAGGTACACCCTCTGAAGAGTTCTAAGGGAAGTGCAATAGTGAATACAGAGCAAAACAGAGTAAGAAACAGACTCTGCCCACATGGAAATCATCACCTATAAAGGTGACTGTCATGACTGAAAGAACACAGGCTTGGGAACAAGGAGAGAGATTTCAAGGTCCAGTTCATAAAGGAGACCTTGGGCAAGTCACTTCATTTCTAGGATACCTTTCTGCCTATGTTTCCAAATGCCACGTGGATCAGGTAAATGTCAAAATACTTTACAGACTGTGCTTTACTTACCAAATGGAAGAAAGTATTGCTGAGGAAAGAAGATATGATTTGGGTGGTGGTTTAAAAAAGAAAAAAGTAATAGTTACTAAGATTTACTGTGTACTTAATATCTAATAGAATTCGGCTAAGTGTTTTACTTGTATTTACTTCATCACTACAGCAACCTGATGAGGTATCTATTGTAATTCTCCACTTTGCAGATGAGAATATGAGGCTTAGAAAGGTTTAGTAAATTGCCCAAGATCACACATCTACTCCATGGTTCAGCTGGGATTTAAACCTGAATCTTACTACTACCAGATCTTACTTAATCTTACTACTTACTACTTACTACTACCATTCATTGATGTGAAGCCCCTGCTCTTGCTGGCTCTGTAACCTCTCCTCCTTTCCCCTTTGTGATCTCTCTCCAACCTCCCTTTCTTTTACATTTTTCCTCTCTCCTATACACATTTTTTTTTACAATATAAACATGCATTAACAAACACTTAAGACATATATAAATGGCATAGAGACTAATAAAATAAACATCCATATACTCACCACACCACTTAGGCAATATTACCAATACAATTGAAGCCCCCTCATTACACCTCCCCAATGGCTTTCTTTTCACTTCCTATGTCTGTGTTTATTCAATTTCCTGTCTGTAATTTCCATGTATTTCTTTATTATTACTATTATTATTATTATTCTAAGATTTATGTATTTGAGAGAGAGAGAGAGAATGAGCAGGAGGAGGAGCAGAGGGAGAGGGAGAAGCAGACTTCCCGCTGAGCAGGGAGCCAGACATGAGGCTGGATCCCAGGACACTGAAATCATGACCTGAGCCAAAGACAGAGGCTTAACAGACTGAGCCACCCAGGTGCCCCTCTTTGTTTTTTTTTAAGATTTTATTTATTTATTTGACAGAGATTACAAGTAGGCAATTTATAGTTCCCTAATTATTGGTGATATTGAACTCTTTCCTTAAATTTTTGCTCATTTTCGCTTTCTGTTCTATAAATTGCCCATTTTTCTATTTGGTTTTTGTTGTTCCCATATTGTTTTATAGAAATTAAAGATTTTTCAGGATTCTGTTTGACATGATTTTATATATGATTATGCTATAACTTTTATTCATTTACTTTTTTATAATAGAATTTTGCATTTCCTCCATAAAGATCATTCACAACTTTGGTAATGTTTTTGTGATGTGTGTTCCAATTAATTTTTTATGTCCTTGATATTTTAAAAACTTTTTAAAACTAAATTTCCTAAAAGTTTATTTCTGGAATATATGAACATAGCTGGTGGGGCGTATGTATGTGTGTATATGTAGATCTTATATGTGCAAATTTCTTGAATTTTTATCAAGTCCAAATATTGTACTGAGCTTACCACGTAATACTCACATTGTCTTTAAATAAGGTCTGTCTGCCTTTTTTCCCCTAATATGCTGGCTAGAACAACTGTGATGTAAGGGAAAAAAATATTTCATTTTTATACACTTTAAGTATTATATCATAATTTCTGTATAAATATAAATTATTTGGAATTTCATGTTAGAATAGTCCTGTACTACTAAAGAAAATCATTCCACAATAATGTGTTATCAGTATTTTTTCACATATATGTCACATGATTCAGATCACCAACATTTTTATAAAATACATTTCTCTTTATTATTACAAATAAAATTTAGCTATAACCTTTAATTTTTATATAAATTCATGTATGATTTTGCAAGGTTAAAACTAACATCATAAAATGAGTTGGGAAGTATTTCACCTTACTTATTTCTGGAATAGTGTGTATAAAATTAGAATCATCTGGAGTGAGTGGACTTAGTGAGTAAACTTTAATCCACTGATAGAATTTCCTTAATTGTCACAGAATTGCACAATTTTGTATTTTTCTTGAAATAATAGTGAGGAATTTTAATTTGGGGGGAAAATGTCAATTTTATCTGTTTTCAAATTTGCTGACATAAAGTTATTCACAGTATTTTCTTGTTTTTAATATCTGATGTATCTATTATGATCACTTGTGCAATAACAATATTTATTTATTTGTTACTTCTTTGGGGGATCAATTTTGCCTAAAGTTTGTCTATTTTGTTAGTCTTTTCTAATCCTCAATATTTATCTCTGTTGATTCTTTCCACTCTGCTTTTATATTTTATGGGCTTCTGATCTTATCATTATTGTTGTTTTGTATTTTGTTTCTTCAGAACCAGCATTCACATTTTAGATGCTTAGTTTCTTGTTTTTACCCTTTTAAAGTTTATTTTATGTTCATTAAAGGCTTTAGTAGATTTGTGCTACAACTTTGATAATTTGTACTTTTGTATGATTTAGTCCTAAGTATTTCATAACTCACATAATAATTTCTTTATTATTTGTTTAGGAATGTGTTTATAATATTTATCTTAATATCTTTGTCTTTTATTTATAAGTGAGATGCTTTGTGATCAGTGATAACTGATTGAGTTCATTTCTTGAAATGCATTGAAATTTTTTTTATGGAGTGTTATGGTCAGTTTTCATAAATAATTCATGCATGCATGAGGAAAGTGTTTTTCTCTAATTTGAGTTGCATTAATAATACTATTCATGCAAAAATCCTCAACAAAATATTAGCAAGACAAATTCAACAATACATTAAAAGGATCACACACCATGATCAAGTGGAATATATTCAAGGAATGCAAGCATTGTTGAACGTGTACAAATCAATGTGATTCACTGCATTAACAAAATGAAAGATAAAAATCATATCATCTCAATAGATACAGAAAAAGCATTTAACAAAATTCAACAACCATCTATGATAAACCTCTCAACAAAGCAGGTATAAAGAGAATGTACCTCAATATAATAAAGTCTATATATGACAGCTGAAAAATTTTCCATTTAAGATTAGGAACAAGACAAAGATGCTCATTCTCACTACTTTTATTCAACATAGCATTGGAAGTCATAGACAGAGCATTAGACAACCCCCCCTCCCCGCCAAAATTAAAAGGCTTCCAAACCGGAAAAGAAAGAAAACTGTCACAGCTGCAGATTACAAGAAACTATGGATAGAAACCCCTAATGACTCCACCAAAACCAGTTAGAACTAAAAAAAAAAAAAAAAGTTGCAGGATACAAATTCAATACACAAAATCTAATGCACTTCAACACACTAACAATGAACTATCAGAGAAATTTTTTAAAAAGTCCCATTTACAATTTCATCAAAAAGAAGAAAATTTCTAGGGATAAATTTAACCAAGGAGTGAAAGACCAGTACACTGAAAACTTTAAGACATTGGTTAAAGAAACTAGAGGCACAAATAAATGGAAAAATAGTCCAGGCTCATGGATTGGAATGATTAATATTGTTAAAATGTCCATACTACCCCAAGAAATCCACAGGTCCAATGCAATCCTTATCAAAATTCAACAGCACTTTTTAGGAAAATAGAAAAAGCAGTCCTAAAAGTTGTATGAAAACACAAAAGACCATGAATAGCCCAAACAACCTACAGATAGAACAATTGTTAGAGGCACCGCATCTCTTAATTTCAAGCTACATTTCAAAGCTATAGTAATCAAAACAACATGATAAGCTCCTTAACATAGCATAATCTCCTCCAGTTCCATCCATGTTGATGCAAATATTGAGTATTCATCCTTTCTGATGGCTGAGTAATATTCCATTGTGTATATGGACCACATCTTCTTTATCCATTTGTTTGCTGATGGACATCTTGGCTCCTTCCACAGTTTGGCTATTGTAGACATTGCTGCTATGAATATTTTCATTTTCACCAAACCTGTATCTTTGAGGTAAATACCCAGTAGTATAATTGCTGTGTCATAGGGTAGCTCTATTTTTAATTTTTTTAAAGATTTTATTTATTTCTTTGATAAAGAGAGATCACAAGTAGGCACAGAGGCAGGCAGAGAGAGAAGGGGAAGCAGGCTCCCCACTGAGCAGAGAGCCCAATGCAGGGCTCCATCCCAGGACCCTGAGATCATGACCTCAGCTGAAGGCAGAGGCTTAACCCACTGAGCCACCGAGGCACCCCGCTATTTTTAATTTTTTGAGGAACCTCCACACTGTTTTCCAAAGTGGCTGCACCAACTTGCATTCTCACCAACAGTGTTAGAGGATTCCCCTTTCTCTACAACCTTTCCAACATTAGTTGTTTCCTGTCTTGTTAATCTTTGCCATTCTAACTGATGTAAGGTGGTATCTCAATGTGGTTTTTATTGTATATTATATATTAATATATAGATTATATATAGCATATATAACTTATATGTAATTATATATATTATTATTATCATTATTATTAATTAACAATCCAATTTAAAACAGGGAAACTGAACATTCTTCCAAAGAAGACATCTAAATGGCCCACAAGCATGTGGAAAGATGTTTGATATCATTAATCATCAGGTAAATACAAATCAAAACCACAATAAGATATCTCTTCATACCCAAGAGAATGGCTATTATTAAAAAAATAAGAAATAACAAGTGGTAGCAAGGATGTGGGAAAAAGAGAACCCTGCCACTATTGGTGGGAATGTAAATCAGTACAGCCTCCATGGAAAACAGTATGGAAGTTTCTACAAAAATTCAAAATAGAACCTACCATATGATCCAGCAATTCCACTTCTGGGTATTTAACCAAGGAAAATGAAAACAGCATCTCAAAAAGATATATGTACCCCTATATTTTTTGCAGCCTTATTTACAATATGGAAACAATCTAAATGTCCACCAATGGATGCATGGATATAGATACCACATTTTCTTTATAATAGAATACTATTCAGCCCACAAAAAGAATGAAATCTTGTCATTTGAGACAACACAGATGAACTCTGAGCACATTATGTGAAGTAAAATAAAAACAGAATGACAAATACCATATGATCTAATTTATATGTGGAATCTATAAAAAAATCAAACTCATAGATACAGAAAACAGATTGATGGTTGTCATACAGGGAATGGGGGGGGTTGGTGAAATGGGTGAATGGAGCCAAAGGATACAAACTTCCAGTTATAAAATAAATAAGTCATGAGGAGATAATGTACAGCATGGCGACTATAGTAAACAAAACTGGACTGCATATTTGAAAGCTCTAAGTTCTAAGAAAGCAAATCTCAAAAGTTCTCATCACAAGAAAAAAAATTCTGTAACTATGTGTGGTGATGGATTATAACTAGACTTGTGGCAATCATTTCCTAATACATACAGTTGCAAATCATTATGCTACACACTGGGAACCAATATAATGTTATATGTCTATTTTACTCAATAAAAAATAAGTAAAATAAAAATATTCATAGGAAAAAAAACATAGTGTTTTCCTGATGCTCTCTGCACTTAAGTCAAAGTCTACTTTGCTGAAGAAAAATATATTTACTTTCTTTTCTCCATGATCTGAAAAACTCTTCTATAGATAATTAAAGCTAACTGCACCTAATATTTTTTAGCAAATTAACTTCTCATACTGAACAGTTTTTCTGAAATAAAAATGGTATGCAGTGCTAAGCATAATTAAGTCAGTTGGGGAACTGGATGAGTAGATGCAGTATGATCATATCTGTAATCATTTTTCTACCAAAGTCAAAATACATATTTTTGTTCCAATTTAAAAGAAAAAGCACATCTATTGAAAATATTGTTAAACCATAATAATTTTTGGATCATAATTTTAGCAGAAATGGTACTTATTTGCTCAAGAAATATTTAATCGCCCACCTAATTTGGGTCAATCATTGTACTAGGCAAAAAGTGGTCAACAGGATAGACATTAACTGTTACCACAGCATGTGAGCCTCACCATTCTTAAAAACACAGGAGTACCAAGCAGGTTGATCATTCTATCTCCTTTCAGTTATCATGCTATTGCTCTGCTACCTTTGAAAGTTCTTTTAAAAAAAAAAAAAAAGTGAAAATTCTCCAAAAACTTGTTTATATGGTCCCTAAAATGTGTTTTTCCCCATCTTCCTAAAACACCCATTTATTTGGCTTCTGATCACTGCTCTCTTGGTTTTCCTTCCTGGCTGGTGATTCCTCATCCTCTCAGTTCTTAAATGTAGGAATTATCCACAGCTGAGTCATCCAACTTCATGGTGTTTTTTTGCTTGTTTGTTTTCTTTTCTTTTCCTTCCTGTGGATAGTTTTAAATACCACCTATATATTGATAATTCTCCTATTTGTATCTCCATCCTGACTTTTCGCTTTGGTTTCAGAACTTTATATACAAGTTTCAACTCAAACTCTTCATTTGGGTTTCTGATGTTTCAACACATCCAAAATCTGTATTCTGCCTGGAGACAGCCCCCCTCCCTCCCTATGCTCCTCTATATTCTTCCCTGTCTCAGTAAAGTGAGGTTTTATCTTTTCCCATACTTGCACCAGATCCCTGATTTATAATTGACTGCTTTTTCTCTCACATCCTGTATTCAATCTCTCATCAAGTCTTGCTGGCGAAGTCTTCCAAATGCATCCAGGATTTGACCACGTGCCACCATCTTTCCTGCTACTACTCAGATCCCAAACACCATCATTTCTGATCTTCATTCTTTTAATTACTTTCCAATTAATTTCCCCTCTAACTTTTTAATTAATTTCCTATTTAACTAATTTAACTAATTTAACTAATTAAATTTAACTAATTTCCCATACAAGAGAGCCTATTCAAACTAAAATCCCTCCTGTACCTGCAGTAGTATCTTATAGAGTGAAAGCCAAAGTCCTTAAAATGCAAGTTTCAGTAGCCTCATCCTTTAGTCCCTAGCTAAACACAGTGCCTACCTGGAGTGCTCAGTCCGGCTCCACAAAAAACGTCCACATGGTCTTCCGGAAGGTGACCCAGATGGCCCTCAGGAGACGCGGTTACAGCTTCTGGCTGCAGAGCTTTGACGTGGTGACATGACTGCTTAAGGACCCCTGCTCAGAACCCCCCAGCAACATAGAAAGGAGCAAGTGACCTTCTGCTGAGTTTGCTAGGCTGCACCCAGTCTCTGAGCTGAGACCATCTAACTGCACCCGGAACACATGCGCACCACCGAGGACCCTGGAACTGGGATCCTTGGGCTAGAGCGAACCCCACTGTGGGCTTTGAAGGAAGGGGTTTCCAGCCCACCAATCCTTGGGGAGGGAGTTCCCTGGAATCACTTAGACTCCCAGCTCCCAACCCTGAACATCCTGTAGCGGCCTGGGCAGCCTGGCTCCACCTCGCGGCGGTTCTTGAGGCTGCACCTTCAGAATCGGACGTGCCTATGAGCATCTCCCCTTTCCCTTCCCCTTCCCCATCCCAGTGATTACTCTATATACTAAAATGATATCACCTGTCAAAGAGTCCAAAAAAAGTCTCTCTTATACTTCATCTCTTACTAACCCTTCCCTTGTTCGTTCTGCTCCGGCCACACTGGGCTCATTGCAGTTCCTAGAACACTTTAAGAACATTATTGCTTCAAGGTGTTCCCACTTGCTGTTTCCTCTGACCTGGTCACTTTTCCCACACCTATGCCACATCTACTATTTTCTTGGCTCTCTCATCTCCCTAATCCTGCTTCATTTTTCTTCACACTACTTACAATTCTATGAAGTACTGTGTACTTACCTGTTTCCTTCTTGTCTGCTCTCCAACTCTACCACATTAGATACAAACTTCAGAACAGTTGAGATTATGTCTGTTGTGTTCACTACGGTATCTCTAAGGTCTAAAACAGGGACTGGAAAATACTTGACGCTCAAATAATTGTTGAGCGAATGACTGAGTGAATTTACAAAAGGGCATTATAAAGTGTTATAGAAGTATAAAACAGAGGGATCTGGGATGCCTGGGTGGCTCGGTTGGTTAAGCGGCTGCCTTCGGTTCAGGTCATGATCCCAGCGTCCTGGGATCGAGTCCCACATCGGGCTCCTTGCTCAGCAGGGAGCCTGCTTCTCCCTCTGTCTCTGCCTGCCTCTCTTTCTGCCTTTGCTCGCTCTCTCTAATAAATAAATAAATAAATAAATAAATGAATGAATGAATGAATAAATAAATAAATAAATAAACCAAAAAAAAAACACAAAAAACAGAGGGATCTAATCTAGGCTAGGGAAGCAAGACAAGATTTCTTGAGGAAACTGAAAGCTGAATGCTAAGAAGACAAGTAGGAGTTTATCCATAAAGAGAACAGAACTGCCAGGACCCCGAGTCCATTTATTTAATCAACATTTATTAAACACCTACAGTGTACCAGGTTGTGTTCTGGTACATTAAACATGGAATATAAGGAGTAAAGGGAAAAGGACATATACAAATAAATACTGGCATATGGTCATTTAAATTTTATTTTTTTATTTTTATGTTTTTTATTTACTTGATAGACATCACAAGTAGCCAGAGAGGCAGGCAGAGAGAGAAGAGGAAGCAGGCTCCCCGTTGAGCAGAGAGTCTGATGCGGGGCTCGATCCCAGGACCCTGAGATCATGACCTGAGCCAAAGGCAGAGGCTTAACCCACTGAGCCACCCAGGTGCCCCTGGCATATGGTCATTTAATAAAAAGGCCATAAAAACAAATTAACCTAGGATAAAGAATAAAGAATGATGGGAATAGGGAAAAAAGACTAGATATGCTGGATAACATTTTTCAGGAGATACAATCTGGGTAGAGACTGAAAGAAGTTCAAGAGAAGTTATTATCTGAGGGAAAAAAGCAAAAAATAATTGTTCAAATCTATTATATCCTTATGTATCGCTACCTTATTAATCTATCAGTTACTGAGAATTTTGTTTTAAAAATCCATTACTCTTGGTGGATTTATCAACTTGGTAGTTCTGTCAATTTTTGTTTTCTATATTGTGAAGCTATATTAGGTACATTTAAGTTCATAAATGGTTTATATTCCTGATGAATTTAATCTTCTCTTTCTAGATTTGCTCTTTTTTTTATGCTTAGTTGATTTTGGATTTTTAAGTTCTTTTACCACCACCCCCCTTTTTACTTCCATAATAGAAATGCTATATGCTACTTTTCTTTCAGCAATTTCTTAACTTTTAATACGTACATATTTTACCTAAAGCCCAAAGTTAATGAAAATCTCAGTTTTCATCTTGGCAACACAAGGACTTTAATTATAAATTTTCCTTATTAGTCAAATGATTTAGTTCTCTTCTTTTTATCCCCTATGCTGTATAACCATATTCTTTTTATACAAAAATATTTATTTAGAAATGACATTGTTTATCAGGGTTTTTTGTTGTTGCTTCTTGCTCTCACTGATAACTTCCAGATTTGTTTCTTTTTTTCCTGAAGTACACTCTTGAAAGTTCCTTCAGCAAGAATCTAGTAGAAACACTCTTCACATTTTTATGAAAATATATTTATTTCATCCTTATTATTAAGTGAAACTATTGATACAAAATGAACAAGCCTTTTTTGAAATTTTAAAGAGAAAGGAAAAGAGCTCAGGTTAGAACAGCTGCAAAGATACATATTTTTCACAATGAAGAGTGCTCCAGAAAAGGAGTGCTTAATACAGGGTTATACATGTTTTTTCTTATGTTAAAGGTTACAAATCTTTGTAACATAAGACATTCCAGAAAATTATAAACTTTCTCTTATCATTTTAGTATGTGCAAGGTTACAGGCTCCAGAGGTATGAGAACTTAAGGAGATTTTTACTCTTACCTTTAGTTTGAAATGTTTCTTTTAGGTTATTTGCTAATGAAGCAGATGTACAATGTGTGCTCCAGGCAGAAATAGAGCCCATGCTTTGAAGTTTGGTTAAGTCATTCTGATCTTGGCAAAAGTTAAAGGATAGCTTCCCTGCGAGCCCAGAAGCAGGGCCCACAAACATTGAAAGTTGAAAATTTTTCTTTATAGAAAGTTCAGTTAGGTATAGGATTAAGACTAAGTCATTTTTGGGACGCCTGGGTGGCTCAGTGGGTTAAGCCGCTGCCTTTGGCTGGGGTCATGATCCCAGGGTCCTGGGATCGAGTCCCACGTGGGGCTCTCTGCTCAGCAGGGAGCCTGCTTCTCCCCTCCCCTCTCTGCCTGCTTCTCTGCCTGCTTGTGTGATCTCTGTCTGTCGAGTAAATAAATAAAATCTTAAAAAAAAAAAAGACTAAGTCATTTTTATTCTCAGTAATTTGATTGTATTATTCCATTTTTTGTGACATATTTTACTGTTAAAAATCAGATGTCATTCTAATTGTTCCTTTGTAACTGACTTGTCTTTTCTCTTTTTCTTCTTAAAATAAATACTTGCAGGAAACATCTCTTTGATTTTGATATACATAAACATGTGTCCAGGTGTTCATTATCTTATATTTAGTTTACTGTAGGTTTTTTTTTTTTAAGATTTTATTTATTTGACAGAGAGAGACAGCGAGAGAGAACACAAGCAGGGGGAGTGGGAGAGGGAAAAGCAGGCTAACTGTGGAGCAGAGAGTCCATGTGGGGCTCCATCCCAGGACCCTGAGATCAGGACCTGAGCCACCCAGGTGTCCCTATCTTACTGTAGGTTTTATAAGGTTTCCTGAATCTGGGCATTCTGTGTCTTCTATTGATTTTGGATAATGTACTCAGCATTCATGTATTTAACCATTGTCTTTTTCCACTTCTCCTATAAGAGATAAGATGTAGCATTGGCCTTTTTATTCGGCCCACTATGTCTCTTAACTTTTTCTCTACATTAATCCACTTCATCTCTCTTCTCTGTTTCTGAAGAATTTCTTCATCTAAGATCCAGTTCACTAGTTTTCTCTTACTTGTGTCTAATTTACTGCTTACTAAGTTTTTAATTTGCATTATTTTTTTCTGAACATATTTTGTTCTCTAAAATCAATTCCAGATAAGTTTTGTTAGCCTCACCCTCCCTGATCATATTTTCAACTCTCTTTTATTTAACTTTTAAACATAGTTATTTTATATATTAAATTTGGTAATATATAAAATAACTAATTATCTAAATATCTAAATTCTTTTCTAAAGATAGAATTTATCTAAATTCTATCTAATTATCTAAATTCTTTTTCCTGTTCTGCTCTTTATTGTTTCTACTAACTCTTGCTTATGGTGTGTTATTTTCTCATCTGCTTTGCAATTTGAAGTATAAAACTGATATTTGTATGACCTCAATGTATGAGAACTAAGAGAGGACTGAGTTGAATGTAGATTTCTCCAATGGGGATTTGAGTTAGCCTTGGGCAGGCATAACAGAACTTTACCAAAGTAGGACCACTCTGAATTTATTTCTTAGAGTAGGATTTTCCGGGTCACATAGGACAAAGTTTTGTTTTGGTTACATGAGGGAAAGTATGTGGTTTGGTGGCAAAGACAAGTTCCATCAGCATCTCCCTTTGTTATTTGGTGATTGTCTTTTCAGTTTTACTAAGTTGTAGACTTTGGTTACAAGCATCATTAAGTAAGGGTCTCCTTCCCCTCCTCTGTTTGGGCCAGAGATTATTTTTCCATATACTCTCCAAAGGCTTTTTTTTTCCTTTTTAAGATTTTGTTTATTTGAGAGAAAGAGAGAGAAAGAGAGAGAAAGCATGGCAAGGGGTGGGGTGCAGAGGGATAGGGAAAGGCTGACTCTCGGCTGAGCAAGGAACCAGACACAGGCTCACTCCCAGGACACTGAGATCATGACCTGAGCTGGAAGGTGCCCAGGTACCCCACTCTTCAAAGACTTTAAAACCCAAAGATCTAAGTTTCTGGTATAGCCAAATGGCCCCAAGACAGTCCAGTGTTCTGGTGATTTTTAAACTATTTTCTAGTTGTCTACTTCTTTTTTACTAAGAATTTTCTTCCATTCTTATAGGCACAAGTTTGTAATTTAAAAGTTATGTGTTGCAATTTTTCAGTCTGTTGGTGTTTTGCAATGGGAAAATTTTAAACTGAATTGCTGCAAGCATAAATCTATAACCCGTCTATATATGACACAAAGATACAGATTGAAAACACTTACAGTTAACATTATGGAAATCTGTTCTTTTCCAGCACAAAATAGAGGAAAGATTAAGCTCCAGTGCTTGACTATGTACTCTCTTCTTCTCTTTTCTCTCTTGGTATAAAGGATAAGGAACAAAGTAATTATATTATTAAATTATTTTACAACAAAATTTACAATCCATGTGTTGCATATATATCAGTCAACAGAATTAGTACATAAATATTATGAATTTTTAACATATTTGATTTGAAGATAAGCAAACAAATGTAAATTAATGCCAGTTTTACTTTTGTTTTGGATTCAAGAAATCAAGTGCCCAAAAGAATATCCAGCAGAAAAATTCCACAGGGACTCTCTCCTCCATGCATAATTCATAAACATTAAAAAAAAACCTCTTCCCTTTGTTATTTTCAATTAAGATATCTCAATACTTTGCAAAGATAAATGATGACAAGTATTTTTCCCTTGTTTACAGGGACACATCATTTTTATCATTTTTCTTCAAGAGAAAGTATTTCCATCAAACAAGTTTTGTTACCTTTAATCAAAGTGACAGATGAACACTCTTGACAACTAATGATTGACAAGACAAGTCTCAGATATATGACAAGGATCTGCTACTCTAAGTTACTTTTGATGCACATCTCAATGTAAGGTCATTTCTCTTCTTCAGCAGATAGGGATTATAATTTCATTACCTATTAAAACTAAGCAAAAATCATTCAAAACATCTTGCTACTCTTCTGTTTGCATTAATGACAAAATAAAATGTTCAAAGAGTTTGCATTTCTTTCTTTAGATAGTAAAAACATGTACAATATAATGAAGTAGAGTGTTTTGTTTCTCTACTATAAAGAGAAGTGAAATATGATCTATCTTAACCTGTGTTGCAGTAATTAACATGAAATAGCATGATGAAATAGAAACATAATAGACTTAGACATTCACATTTTGGCTCTGCCAGTCACTACTTAGGTGACCTGGGAAAGTACTGAACCTCTTCCAGCCTCAAGTTCCTCAATTACAATTATTATTTTTAAAATTTAAAATACCTAACTGATAGCATTGTGGTGAGAGTTGAGTAGATAAATCACCTGGAAAGTAGACTCTTATCAAATACCTTTCTCTATGAAGGGTGCTTATGGAGGAGAAAATATAAACACGTACACATATACACCTATATGTATTTATATCTATAGATTTATGTATATATATATGTATATATCTTTGTGGATGTGTTTGTGTATGTATATATTCTTTTAGGAGGCATTTTACAAAAAAATGTTCAGTGACATATGGCATAATTAATGAACAAAATGTTGGAATAACTTGTTAGCCCCTGGGGAAGGAATGTTCACGCTGTTGAGAAGGATAGGATGTTAATCAGAGGTAGGGAGAAATGAGTTCAGTTTTTGTTTTGTTTTAAGACTACTTATTTATTTATTTATTTGAGAGAGAGAACAGAGGGAGAGGGTGAAGCAAACTCCTTGCTGAGCAGAAAGCCAGAGGTGGAGTCCCATCCCAGGACCCTGAGATCATGACCTGAGCCAAAGGCAGACGCTTAACCAAATGAGCCACCCAGGCGCTCTGAAATGACTTCAGTTCTGTTGAAATATAGGAAACACACTAGTGTCAGGGCAAAAGCTGGACTCAAAAAAGAATGGGGAAGAAAGGGAGAAAAGAATGTTATGCCCAGATCGCAAGACCACCACCAAAAAGACCACCGAGAGCCAGACGTTCCAAAATGCAAAAGCAAGGCTTTATTCAGGGGGGCGGGCTGCAGCTCGGACCTCGTCCTACACACTGACACAGCGGAGTCCAGGAGGAGGCGCCAGCTGGAATTTTACAGAGATTATATAGGCAATTTTACACGCAAAAAGTACATAGTCACATAGTTACATGTGTAGGTGACCTTAAAAATGATTGGTGTTTGAGGGAACTTAAGCTGTGTTGTCCGAGGAGGGTTGGTCAGTTAGGAAAAACTGCTGACAGGGAGTTTTCCTTCTTGGTTGTTTTTCTATCTTTGTTAGCATATAGGGCAATAACCCCGATTGGCTCATACTTGGTCCCTCGTTTACATATGGAGAATCACCCTCTATTGGTTCATGTCCAATTCCCTATTTGCATATGTAGTAACCATTTCTATTGGCTCTTGTCCCATCCTTTATTTGCATATGAGGGAACCGCTTTGGAATGTCTTCAGCTTAATGTAAACAACAAAAGGGCTGCCACCTTGAATGACATCACTTTGGCCCTTCAAGAAGAACCACAGGTGTTAGTTTCCACAGTATAATGAAGACTTCAGAAATTATAGTTGAAATGGAATTTTATGATTGAGGATTATTTGAAAGCATCTCAACTGCAATGATCATTAAGGTATACCAAATGTATGTATATATGTGTCTGTGTGTATATACACACACACACACACACACACACACACACACACATAAAACAATCACTAACTGAAAGGGTTTTTAACTGGAGATTTATAAACTAACAGAAGCACCTATTTTAAAAATGCACCTAAAAAAGAACTATGCACCATTCACTATTAATATGATAAGGAAAGCGTAATTACACAGAACAAACTACAAAGCATATAAGTGATGCTTTGATATAAGCATCTCACTTCTCCTCACAAGGAACATATAAAAATACCTTCTTGGGTCACAACTTCAAATGCATGCAGGAGTCATGCAGGCACCATAAGTGTATAAATGGGATGAATATGTGATCATAGAAAGTGAAAAAATAAACTGGGAGATGTAGTGCCACATTAAAGCATTTATCTTCAAGTTTTTAAAACCTATGCTAACCGGACATAGGAGATAGGGTATAGGATCACCAATAGCCTGCCTTATTCAAACAAGGCTGCATTCTTCTGTTCAACTGATCTTCCCACACCTGACCCTATTTTTGCCACAGGCTATCCTCTTTTGAAATGGTCACTCCTTTTATCTAAATCATCTGTTAACTAGCTGCAAAGCAGTGTGCTTCTCTTTGCAGTTGAGTGAAGTTTGCTATTATGTAGAATCTTTCTTTAAACATCCATGGTTATTTACTAATTGTGGGCAATTTCTCTCTCTTTATGCAGTGTTTTTCTGGAGACACTTGATTGGCTGTCTCTATGTGTCCTTTCTGACTTCTTTCAGTGCCAGCAACATCAGAGCCATTCTTCTTAGAAGTGAAACTGTTCCAAAAAATCAAAATGGAAGGAAAACTTCCAAACTCATTTTATGAGGCCAGCATCACCTTGATCCCCAAACCAGACAAGGATCCCATCAAAAAAAGAGAATTACAGACCAATATCCTTGATGAACACAGATGCGAAAATCCTCACCAAAATACTAGCCAATAGGATCCAACAGTACATTAAAAGGATCATTCACCACGACCAAGTGGGATTTATTCCAGGGCAGCAAGGTTGGTTCAACATCTACAAATCAATCAATGTGATACAATACATTAACAAAAGAAAAAACAAGAACCATATGATACTCTCAATAGATGCTGAAAAAGCATTTGACAAAGTACAGCATCCCTTCCTAATCAAAACTCTTCAAAGTGTAGGGATAGAGGGCACATACCTCAATATTATCAAAGCCATCTATGAAAAACCCACCGCAGGTATCATTCTCAATGGAGAAAAACTGAGAGCTTTTCCGCTAAGGGGATGTCCATTATCACCACTGCTATTCAACATAGTACTAGAAGTCCTAGCCTCAGCAATCAGACAACAAAAAGAAATTAAAGGCATCCAAGTCGGCAAAGAAGAAGTCAAACAATCGCTCTTTGCAGATGATATGATACTATATGTAGAAAACCCAAAAGGCTCCACTCCAAAACTGCTAGAGCTTGTACAGGAATTCAGTAAAGTGTCAGGATATAAAATCAATGCACAGAAATCAGTTGCATTTCTTTACACCAACAACAAGACAGAAGAAAGAGAAATTAAGGAGTCAATCCCATTTACAATTACACCCAAAACCATAAGATACCTAGGAATAAACCT